>MDKI01265574.1:0-30960 GCA_005239505.1 Nicotiana paniculata | reverse complement strand
ACCCCAGGATTATATTTGTAACGCCCGCTTAGTCTTCTACAAGACATAGTTGAGCGTGATCAGCGGACACTTCCTCCGCTTTTGCGGTTAAAGCCTAAGGTCCCTGCCTTCAATTTTGCAATCACACATGCGCAGATGCGAGTCCGCTTCTGCGGAACTTCTTCCACATCTGCGCTCCACAACCTCTTTACTAAGATCCGCTTCTGCACCCATATGCCGCATCTGTGACCACGCAGGTGCGGAAATACCCTCGCACCTGTGACCACTGCAAAACCCTTTCCAGGCGGCTTCTACACTCCTCGCGTCGCTGCTAGAGTAATGCACTTACGACCAATTCCATTGCAAGTGCGATCGTACCAGACCTGGTGCACTTCATCAATCCTTCAATTTCAAACTTCGATTCGTTAACCATCCGAACTCCACCCGAGGCCCCCGATACCTTAAACAAACACAAAAACAAGTCTTACAATATGATACGAACTTACTCGAGGCCTTAAATCACATCAAAAAACATCAAAAACATGAATCACACCTCATTTTAAGCCTAACAGAAACTAAGAGATTCCAACTTCTACAATCAATGCCGAAACCTATCAAATCAAGTCCGATTGACCACAAATTTTGCACACAAGTCATAAATGACACAACGGACCTACTCCAACTCCCAGAACTAAAATCCGAGCCCGGTAACCACAAAGTACACTCTCGGTCAAACTTCTCAATTTCCAAAACACCCAATTTTCCAACTTTCTCCATTTCAAGCCTAAATAAACTACGGACCTCCAAACCACTATCTGGACACACTCCTAAGTAAGAAATCACACAACGGAGCTATCATAATCATTAAAAACTCCGTTCCGAAGCCATTTATACACAACTCAACATCTGGTCAACCTTTTCAACTTAAGCTTCCAACCTTGAGACTAAGTGTCTCAACTCATTTCGGAACCTCTCGGAACCGAACCAACTAACCCTGTAAGTCACATAGAAACTAATAATATTAGAATGAGCAGTAAATGGGGGAACGAGGCTACAACACTCAAAACGACCAGCCATGTCATTACATCCTCCCCCTCTTAAACAAATGTTCATCCTCGAACGGGTCTAGAAACATAACTCGAGTCTCTAATAGGCTTGGATATCTGCTCTGCATCTCCCGCTCGGTATCCCAAGTAGCCTTTTCAACTGGCTGACCTCTCCACTGCGCCTTCACTGAAGCTTTGTTCTTTGATATCAACTTTCAAACCTGCCAATCCAAAATGGCCACCGGCTCCACATCATTAGTCAAATCACCATCCAATTGAAACGTGCTAAAATCAAAAAACTGAGACGGATCACCGGCGTACGTTCGGAGCATAGAAACATGAAATACTGGATGAACACTCGACAAACTAGGCATCAAGGCAAACTTGTAGGCCACCTCTCCACTCCTCTTAATCACCTCAAACGACCTAATATACCAAGGTCTCAAATTGACCTTTTTCCCGAACCTTATAACACCCTTCATGGGTGAAACATTGAGCAGTACCTTCTCCTTAACCATGTAAGCAACATCACGAACCTTTCAATCGATGTAACTTTTCTGTCTAGACTGCTCCATGCTAAGCCGATCCTAAATTAATTTATCCTTGTCTAATGCATCCTGAACCAAGTCAGTACCCAATAGCCTAGACTCGCCCGACGCAAACCACCCTACCGTAGAATGACACTGTTTCCCATACAAAACCTCATACGGATCCATCTGAATGCTCGATTGGTAGATGTTGTTGTAGGCTAACTCTGCAAGTGGCAGAAACTGATCCCATGAACCCCTGAAATCTATGACACAAGCACGTAGAATATCCTCCAATATATGCATACTTTGTTCGAACTGTCCATCCGTTTGAGGGTGGAATGCTATATTCAACTCAACTTGGGTGCCCAAATCTCGCTGCACTGCTCTCCAAAGCTACGATAAACTGCGTTGCCCGATTTGAAATATAGACAACGGCACACTATGAAGGTGAATAATCTCGCGGATGTAGATATCAACCAACCACTCCAAAGAATAAACAGTCCCAACTGGAATGAAATTCGCGGACTTGGTCAACCGATCCACAATCACCCAAATAACATCAAAATTACTTGAAGTCAGTGGGAGCCCAACTGCAAAATTCATGGTGATACGCTACCACTTCCATTCCGGAAACTCAAGCCTCTGAAGCAATCCCCCCGGTCTTTGATGCTCATACTTCACTTGCTGACAATTTAGGCACCGAGATACAAACCCCACTATATCCTTCTTCATCCTCCTCCACCAATAATTCTACCTCAAGTACTGGTACATCTTCGCGGCACTAGGATGGATGGAATACTGCGAACTGTGGGCCTCCTTAAGGATCAATTCACGTAGCCCATCTACGTTAGGCATACAAATCCGACCCTACATCCTCAACACTCCATCATCCCCAGTGGTAACATCCTTGGAATCAGCGTGTTGAACCGTGTCCTTAAGGAAAAACAAATAGGGATCATTATACTGGAGCTCTATGATGCGATCACATAAGGAAGACCGAGAAACCATACAAGCTAGAACCCGATTGGGATCCGAGACATCTAATCTCACGCTGGTTGGCCAAGGCCTGAACATCAATTGCAAGCAGTCTCTCACTAATAGGAATATATGTAAGACTACCCATACTCACCACCTTTCTACTCAAGGCATCGGCCACTATATTGGCCTTCCCGAGATAATACAAAATAGTAATATCATAGTCCTTTAGTAGTTCCAACCATCTCCGCTGCCTCAAATTTAGATCCTTCTGTTTGAACAAGTGCTGGAGGCTTCGATGATCCGTAAATACCTCACAAGACACACTATAGAGATAGTGCCTCCAAATATTTAATGCATGAACGATGGAAACCAACTTCAAATCATGATCCAGGTAGTTCTTCTCATGGGTCTTCAACTGGTGCGAAGCATATGCAATCACTCTAGCCTCCTGCATCAAGACACACCCAATACCAATCCAAGAAGCATCATAATATACTGTATAAGAGCCAGAAGCTGAAGGTAGAACTAGAACTTGAGTTGTGGTCAAGGCAGTCTTGAGTTTCTAAATCTCTCCTCACACTCATCCGACCACCTGAAAGGAGCACTCTTCTGGGTCAATTTGGTCAAAGGTGCTGCAATTGACGAGAAACCTTCCACAAAGCGACAATAATAAACGGCCAAGCCAGGAAAGCTCCGAATCTCAGTAGCTGAGGACGGTCTGGGCCAACTCTAAACCGCCTCTATCATCTTTGGATCCACCTTAATCCCCTCACTAAACACCATGTGTCCCAGGAATGCCACCGAACTAAGCCAAAACTTACACTTGGAGAACTTGGCATAAAGCTTCTCCTCCCTCAAACGCTGTAATACAATCCTCAAATGCTGGGCATACACCTCCTGGCTATGTGACTACACCAGGATATCATCAATGAATATTATGACAAACAAGTCGAGATATGAATGAAAAACACTGTTCATCAGATGTGTGAATACTGTTGGGGAGTTGGTCTTGAAAGGCGTCTTTAGAATATTTGAGTCACGAATATTCAATTGGTGATACCCAGACCTCAAATCGATCTTAGAGAACACCCTTGCTCCCTGAAGCTGGTCAAATAGATCATCAATGCGCCGCAAATGATAATTGTTCTTGATTGTATCTTGGTTCAACTACCTATAGTCGATGCACATCCGCATAGTACCATCCTTCTTATTTACAAACAGAACCGGTTCACCCCACAACGACACACTAGGCCTAATAAACCCTTTATGAAGAATTTCCTGAAGCTGCTCTTTCAATTCCTTCAACTCAGTTGGTGCCATACAATACAGAGGAATAGAAATGGGCTGAGTGCCCGACACCAAATCAATACCAAAATCAATATTCCTATCGGGTGGCATGCCTGTTAGGTCTACATGAAGCACATTCGGAAAGTCTCGCACCACCGGAACAGAATCAATATTAGGGGTATCAGCACCAACATCCCTCACAAAGGACAAATATGACAAACACCCCTTCCCAACCTTCTGTTGGGACTTCAGATATGAAATCACCATGTTGGGAACATAATCAAGAGAACCTCTCCACCCGGTCCTAGGTAATCCCGGCATCGCCAATGTCACGATCTTAGCATGAAATGGGGACAATCAATCCACACCCAAGATCACGTCAAAATAAACCATACTAAGCAATAAGAGATCAACTCGGGTCTCCAATCCCCCAATAGTCACTACACATGACCGATATGCATGGTCTACCATAATAGTATCGCCCACTGGTGTAGATACATGAACAAATGAAGCTAAGGACTCACAGGGCATATCCAGATAATGAGAAAACTATGATGATACATACGAATAAGTAGAACCAGGTTCAAAAGAGATAGAAGCATTGATGGTAGGCTATAATCTTGGGTTAGTCGCTTATTGCACTCTAATTTACTGCATTTTTATTGTGTTTGAGCTTTAGTCGCTAATGTTTTACACTAATTGTGTGTTTTATGCCTTGTAGGAGTGATTCCGAGTTATGTAGATATTGTGGAACTAATTTTTTATTTAGGTATTTGAAGTCTGAGTAAAATCCCAAAATAATAAGCCAAGATTGTGTTCGGGGGTCGAGGATCACTGTTAGACATCAAAATTCAAAGAAGAATCAACTGCTGAAAAATACACTAGTGCGACGCAACAGTGTAAATTTTTATCAGAAATTGAAAAAGTTCAGAGGCTACCCAAGTGCGCGAGCGCGCAATTTAGGCAGTGTTCTGGCCAAAGTGCACGACCATATGCACGAGCACACTCCCAGCTGCGCGGCCGCGCACGTCCAACTCCTTTGCGTAGGAAAAGGTATTTTCGCTTGGACCCGACCCTACTTGGTATATATACATTGAAAAATGGTACTTTCTGGACTTTTGACACATCTAATACCTAATAAGGCTAAGGAGAAGTTGGAGAATCAAGAGCACAAGGATTTCATCATTTAATCCTCACCAGATAAGAGTTTGGATTGTTTTATGTTTTCCTCTAACTTAAACTTATTTGTGATGAATTACTCCATATATATGGAGTAATTCTTCTTTAGGGATTGAAGGATTTGGTGTTTTGATAATTTTTTGTGGTTATTAACTTTATTTTTTATGTATTGAATCGTTTTTGGATGTTTTAGTTATTGCATCTAGCACATGTTCATGTAATCGAGAGAGGTCTAACTTGTGATGTTTTTGCATTATATTGTTGCTTAAATTCATTGATTCTTATTATTAATCGAAAGAGGCTATTTGAGTTATTGTTTAGATCTAGTTAGGAGGATAATCGAAAGAGGTTTTCCTAAAGACCAATCCACTACGACTTCTTACATGTCTTCACTGAGCATAAATTGGTTCATATTGTGAGGTTGAGACTTAATCGAGAGAGGAGTTTCTACTGAATGTTTGAACTAATAACTAGAGTTAAACTCCATAAAATTATCTTGCACCTATCCAATCAACCCCTATTTTCTCCCGTTGATATCTTCTTTGCTTAATCTTGTTGCGATTTTCATTAGCTAATAGTTTAGAATTTTTAGTTAATTTTAGTTTTAAATCACACAAATCTAAGTTGTTGACGATCTTGGATAGTAACTAAACTAGAAGCTACGAAAACACTATTTAAATACAATCCCTGTGGATACAATATTATATTATACTATAATCGACTAGCGAGCATATTTAATTGTGTGTTTTGCGCTTGTCAATTTTGGCACAATTGTTGGGGATAATAACTTAGACAATACCTGTGATCACTATGTATGAAGAAACAACATCTGGCCTGGCAGGAATAACATAGAATCGAGCTTGACTGTCACCTGATTGGACTCCTTCTCTAGGGAGACCCCTAGTTGCCTGAGCCCCACCTTAAGCTGGCTGGGCGAGTGGTGAAGTAACTGGTGCTAAAGTCGTGGCCTGACTCCTCTACTGAATTGGACCTTCCGTAAGGGAGGGACATTACTTCTTCACATGACCCAACTATCGACACTCAAGATAACCCCTGTCAGAAAATGGTGGCAAGTACTGAGGCGGACCCCAAAAACCGGAATAACTACCTGAAGAACCTGGTGCAGATGAACCCTGAACCGAAGGTGCACAAGATAAAATCTAGGCTGGTGATGCACTGAGAAATGAATGACCCAGTCGAGCATTATATGATCCATGGCTAGCTGATGCGCCACAATGAACTGAACGAGCCATCTGAGCGGGCCTATAAGGACGACCCCTGCTGTGGTGGAACTGACCCCCAGAAGGAACACCGCTGAAACCACCCGAACTACGAGGCCTCTTAGCCTACCTCTCCTCATACTCCTGATTACTGACCATCTCTAGACGTCGAGAAATGTCAACCAAACTACGTGACAAGACAACTCTAAAAATCTCATCTCATACTGGGTCACAAACATGCCCACCTGACGTAGCTGCTCGAACTGCCTACACAGCTCCTCCCTGCGGGTCTATGGCACAAACTTCTCCAAGAAGAGAACGGAGAAATCATTCCATGAAAGTGGTGTAGCACCGACTGGTCTTGTACTCTCATAGGCCTCCCACCATCTGAAAGCTGCCCCAGTCAACTGAAATAGTAAATGAAACCCTATTGGTCTCCAGAATACCCGCCGTGCGAAGAATCCACTGACACCTATCCAAGATGTCCTGAGCATCGTCTGACCCAGCCCCACTGAATGATGGAGGCTGGAGTCTCCCAAATCTCTCTAATATCTTATGCTCATCATCACTCATAAGGGGATCCACCTGAGACTAAGCAACTGCAACTAGCAGGGCTAGTAGTACCCCAGGTGTCTGAAAACCTTCATCACCTGCTCTGGAGTATGAGCGGCGGGTGTCTGAGTACCTCCTTGGCTTGAGAAGTGGTTGGCACAGTGTAAATAGAAACCGCCTGAGCAAGGCTAGTACAAACAGTGAATATCTGATCCAAAGCCTCCTGAAGGCCTGAAAACACAATGGGCACAGCTGGTGCCTGAGCTGGCCCAACCACATATAGAACCTACTCCTGAGCTCGAACAACTGGTGGATATATAAGTTCTTCTCTAGCTGTTTTACGAAATGCACCTCGGCCCCTACCACGGTCCTGACCTCTGGTGTCCCTAGCCGGTGGTACTGGTGGCTGTTCGTCCGGTCCGATAGCACTTTCCCGCACCATCTGTGAGAGAATAGAATAACATGAGTTTAGTTCCCGGAATCAACAAATCCACACGACAAGAATACAAGAATGTGAAGTTTTCATAAGGGTTCGGAAACCTCTTGAATATAAGTACAAACATCTCCGTACCGATCCGCAAGACTCTACTAAACCTGCTCATGACTCGTGAGACCTATATAACCTAGGCTCTCATACTAACTTGTCATGACCCAAAAATTGACCTTTCGTGATGGCGCCTATCATGATACTAAGCAAGCTAACAACTCAGACATACCAACACTTTCACATTTAAATTATATTAAAATAAGTTTAAATAAGTACAAATCTCATACAACATGATAAAAACCATCACAACTCGATACAGAAGTTTCCCAAAACCAGGGTGTCACTAAGTACATGAGCATCTGTACAATACTAAGTCTGATACACTGTATGAGAAATGCAAAAACTGAATAAGTAAACGGAGGGATTGGGAGGAGAGTCAAGGTCTGCAGACGCCATGGCAAGTACCTCGATAATCTCCGAATGATTGAACTCTAAGAATCAGCAACCACTGTGCCCGCAAACACCTGGATATGCACACGAAGTGCAGGGTGTAGCGTGAGTACCACCAACTCAGTAAGTAAAAGATCTAACCTTTGGACTGAAAGTAGTGACAAGCTTGAATATTACATCCCCCATACAGAATTAAGAGTACATAAATTTACGTAAAATATGACAGTAATATCTCAGAAATTCATAATCTACAAGTAACAGTACAAGAATTTAGACAGACATCCAGGTTTAGTAATTAAACTCAGAACAGATAAAATATGTCAAGTATGAATAAAATGAGGAACATGACATCACTATATTTACATGTCAATATTCATATCATATTTGATGCAACACAATGAAAGCCTCGCGTACTTACACTCTTGGCGTACTCAACCTGACTGCCTCAATTCTCACTCATCACACTCAATTACTCAGCATTGTACATGGCAGATCCAGCTCAAATGCAAGTAAATCCAGGCAGATCCAACCCAATGCAAATAAATCCAGGGAAAATCCAGCCCAATGAAAATGAATCAATAACAACTGCGCTCACTGTGGGTGTGTAGACTCCGGAGGGGAAAATCTAGCCCAAGCGCTATAATATGCCAAATCATGGCAAAAGTCAATAAATCTTGCTGCGGCGTGCAACCCGATCCCATAAATATCACTCACAACAGGCCCTCACCTCACTCAGTCATCAATCTCTCCAGTCTCTCGGGCTCACAACAAGAAGCCCATATCAATGATACAAGATGTGAAAATATACAATAACTGAGACTGAGATATGATATGTAATGATGGATGCGTTTGAGTACATAACTGCAATTAAGAAAATAACTCAACAACAAAGAACGACCATTGTGGGTCCCAATAGTACCAACATATAGCCTAAACATGTTTTCTAGCATAAATCACAACTCAGGTGCTCTAACACATAGAGTACAATAATAATGTTCAGATAAGATAGCTACACAGCTCCATGGAATTGACTAAATCACAATAACTATGGTGCACTCCACACGCCCTTCACCTAGCATGCACGTCACCTCAACACCAATCACATAACATGTAATTTCGGGTTTCATACCCTCAGAACCAAGTTTAGAAGTGTTACTTACATCAAACCGTGTAAATCCCTTCTCAAGTAAGCCCTTGCCTCGCAAATCGACCTCCGAATGCCTCGAATCTATCCACAAACAATTTGATACAATAAACACGAGCTAGAAGAATCAATTCCATAAGAAAATACTAAGTTCTTAATCAAAAGTCAAAATGTCAGCTCAATAGTCGACCCCTGGGCCTATGTCTCAGAATCCGATAAAAGTCACAAAATTCGGAATTCCATTCAACCAAGATTCCAAGCATACCAAATTTACAAAATTCTGACACTAATTCGTCACAGAAATCCCCTAAATTAACTATCCAAATCCCTAGCCTCAAACCCCCAAAATTCCACCACAAAAACACACAAAATAGGTGGAAAATTAGATAGGGAAACAAGATTATCGAATAAAAATGATCACAAGTGACTTACCACAAGAAACCCCTCGAAATACCTCTCAAAAATCACATTGGTCCAAGTTTGCAAAGTCCAAAATGAAAAAAATCACGAAACCCTTCAGATTTAACACTACCAGTGCTTTGGCACCTGCGACCCACTTAACCGCATCTGCGGTCTTGCAGGTGCGAACACCTCCTCCGCTTTTGCGATTATAACTGAAGGTCCGTGCCTTTGCTTCTGCGATCATACATGCACAGATGCGAGTCCGTATATACAGAACTTCCTCCGTACTTGCGCTCCGCATCCTCCTCACTAAGCTCTGCTTTTGCGCCCATACGTCGCATCTGCAACCATGCAAGTGCGAAAATACCCTCAAACATGCGACCACTGCACAACCCTTTCCATGCCGCTTCTGTGCTCCTCACGTCACTTCTGCGATAACGCACCTGCGACCAATTCCAACGAAGGTGTGATCGCACTAGACTTGGTGCACTTCATCAATCATTCAATTCCAAACTTTGATCTATTAACCATCTGAACTCCACTCGAGGCCCCCGAGACCTCAGACAAACACACCAACAAGTCCTAAAACACGATTCGAACTTAGTCGAGGCCTCAAATCACATCAAACAACATCAAAAAATGAATTGCACCTCAAGTCAAGCCTAACGGAAACTAAGAAATTCCAACTTCTACAATTGATGCCGAAACCTATCAAATTAAGTCCGATTAACCTCAAATTTTGCACACAAGTCATTATTGACACAACAGACCTACTCCAACTCTCGGAAGAAAAATCCAAGCCTGGTAAATACAAATTCAACTCATGTTCAAACTTCTTAATTTCCAAAACTTTTAATTTTCAAACTTTCGTCGTTTCAAGCCTAAATCAACTACAGACCTCCAAATAACTGTTCAGACACACTCCTAAGTCCAAAATAACCCAACGGAGCTAACGGAACCAACTACCCCAAAAAGTTAGATAGAAACTAATAAGCATAAAATGAGCAGTAAATAGAGAAATGTGACTATAACACTTAAAACGACCGGTCGGGTCATTACATTGGCATAGAAACTTGATACTTGTCGAGATTGATTTTGGCCGTGATACCATTCGAGGTTGGCCACCGTGATTACACCATTTATAGCTAAACATCATTTTGGATTTTGGATGTAACATACCGCTTATGCACGATATGTCTATTCATAGTGACTTCATTAAGGAAAATGTAATGGAAGTTAAAGTTTGAGGTCTATGCCTATGGTAAGTAGCAAATTGTTACAGCGCAAACATTTCTTTCTCGATTGAATTTGTTCAACAAGATAAGAAGGTATTAAAAATATATTATTGCCTTACAAAGTTATTTTTTTTCTCCTTATGCTAGTTTTTAAATCTGCATGCCCTGTTTTTCGTATAATTTTTTAATTTCTATATATGTGTATTTAATGTTCGGGTGTATGTATGTATTCATTATTCTTCCTCATAATGAATCTTCCTTTCTAGGATGTATTTTATTAAGTTCTTATAATGAAGCAAAAAATACAGGAAAATTAATATTTTTTAGGCATAACTCAAGTACTTGCTAAGATTGATATGAAATTTCTTTGCTCCCCATAATCTCAAAGGTCCATGAAATTTCTCCACCATTCAAATTTTACATGAACTGTTCTTTCATTGATAGGTAATGAACTGTAGCAATTAGTATAATTCACATATAGTTAATCTTTTGACTTAATAACATCTATTATATTCAATATAAATCTTTGGCAGATATCATATATGGTCGGCTCATTTAGGCTACAGAAGTGTTGCAGGTGCTAAGAAGTAAATTCATATGAGGAGTTTTTGTGTTAAAAAGGAGTTTTTGGTGCTTTGTGAACTAATTTTTTGGAGTTTTCAGGTGCTCACTTACACGGCTAATCTGGGGCCGTTTTCATGGTAGTTCGATAGAGTTTAATGGTGATTATAATGGAGGTTAGAGGCTAATCTGTGAGCTTTTGGGGTTTAGGTGACCCTTTTGGATTGGGTTTTTGGAGCTTTTCGCTGAGTTTTTGGTCTGGTTTTCATGGTTAATTTGGCAGCAACGGTGATTGATTTTTCAGTAAACAAGTTCAACCAAACAGATGAAATACGAAAGTTGAATACTTCTTAGAACATTTGTTATCTCACACAAAACTGCTATTATGCATATTGAACTTACTACAAAAATTAATAATATTATGAGAGTTCCATAAACTACTTTAGGTGTGTGTATGTGCCTAAAGTGTAAGAGGATTTTGGCAACCAATGCGAAATACTCCATGAGTAAAGGTAAACTAATGAAATGCTAATACACTATTTTCTACATTTTACATCTTAAGATATCATGATTGAATTATGCATGAGGATAAAAAGAATCAAGATAGTCGACTACCTGAGTTTAGTAATGCACTTTGTGATGACCCGATAGGTCATTTTAAGTTTAGACTTTATTTTCATATTCTGATACCTTGACTAGCTTCGTTTAGTGTTTCTCATTTTGCATGCGCAGTCTGTGTCTTGTTCCGGAAAGTTTTTATGTGGAAAATTGAAGAAAATATAAAATTTAGCCTTAAAAATAATTTGAGTTGACTACAGCCAATATTTTGTATAAACAGACATGCATCAGTTTTTTGACTATCCGGTGGGTTTGTATCATGATTTTAGACTTAGGCGTATGTCCACAATCAATTTGGGAATATCACAGGTCGAATGGTGTTGATTTTCCGAAATTTGGCAATTTGAAGTTAGAAGATTTGATCATATGTTGAATTTTAGCTATCGGTCTTGGAATTTGATTTTTGGACTTGGAATAGGTCCGTTATGGTATTTAGAACCTGTCTATAAAATTTGGTATCGTTTGGAGTTGATTTGATAGGATTCGGACGTTTAGTTGTAATTTTAGAAATTCCTAACTTTACTTTGAAATTCGTGAGTTTTAGAGTTAAATTCATAGTTTTAAATGTTATTTTTTGTGTTTTGATCACGCGAGTGAGTTGGTATGATGTTTTTAGACTTGTGTGGATGTTTGAGTTGGAGCCCCTAGGGCTTAGATGAGTTTCAAACATGTTCTGAAATGATTTTGAACTGAAATTTGATTGCTGGTGTTTCTAGTGCTCATGTATCACAATTACGAGCACAACCATCACAATTGCGAAGGTGATAGTGGGGGATTAGTTGTCACAAGTGCGACATCCCCTTTGCATTTGCGAAGTCTGCCAAATTTTGCCTTGGTTCGCAATTGCGAACATTTGTTTGCATTTGCCAATCTCTCAGCTTCGCAATTGTGAAGCCTTTTCTCGAAAATGCGAGGTTTCATGAGGTTGTCAGGGTTCGCAAATAAGTTCCATAGTACGCAATTGCGAGGGTTCGCAAATTGTGAACCCTGTGTTGTAAATGCGACATCTGCAACTACTAAAAGGACAGGGAGACGAGAGTTTTGGATACATTCTCTCATTTTTGAACCCCTAGACTCGGTAGGAGGCGATTTTGAAGAGGGAGTTTCATCGACGAACATTGGTTAAGTGATTCTAAAATATTTCTAATCATATTTCATCAATTTATCTTAGATTTTAACATCAAAATCATGTGAATCAAAGTGAAAGATTCTGAAACCTTGTCAAGTTTTTGATAAATAAGAAATTGAGTTTTGAGAGTCAATTTGGACTCAGAAACTAATCACATATATGAACTCGCGGGGTCATGTGCAGTCGGAATCTACCACTGGACCAGGGTTTTGACCGGGCAGGCCCCAGTTGACTTTTGTTGACCTTTTGGGAAAAGGGTAAAGATCTTAGCTTTATCTATTGCAATTGATCTCCCCTAGCATTGTTTGATCATATTAAGTCAATTTTGGTCAGATTCGATTGGTTTGGAGGCGAATGTTAGAGGAAAACCCCCGGTTGATCTTTGATTTGATTGCGGATCAAGGTAAGTGTTGGGTATAAATTTGATTTGAGGGAATTATGAACCCTTGAACTACATGTTAAGTGAACTACGTGTGAAACGACATATATGCGAGGTGACGAGGGTATATACGCCATCAAAATATTTATTTCCATGTTTTCTCGTACTTCAGGAATTATCTCATTCCATGCCTTAATTGTTACATGCTTTAATTGCTTTCTATACCGTAATTTGTTACTTGTCATTAATTATTCTTGTATTGAATTGTTCGTCTCTTCCATGACTCCATGATTAATTGCTACTTGCCTTAACTATTTTACTTGCACACCTTAATTGTCACGTACTTTACATGTCATGTTGTTTTTGTTGCATTCATTTATTTCCTTGTACTCATACTCTTTGATTGTAGAAATTTTTGTAAATGGGATTATTAGATTGTTTATGTTTATTGAAATTATTTGTGGATTGGGTTGCATGTCGCAACGGGAATTGAAGGATAATAAATTGAATTAGTAGAATAAGAGAGGATTTTGATATTGATAAATGATGATATGGTATAATAAGGGAAGTTTATGACATTGATTACGATGACATGGTGGGTTCGAGTAGCGCACCACAACTGATTGTATAGGTGACTCTTGATATTAATAAATGATGATTTGGTGAAATAAGGGAGGATTGTGTATTTACGATGTAATCGGGTTGCACTCCACAACGTATTGTGTGTGTTGTACTCATTGTTGTTATTGTGTTAGTTTTCAACATTTTTATATGAAATTACGAGGTCTGTTATTTTGGGCTTGCTGATTGTGAGGTTTGAGTTCATTTTCACAAATTAACTGCCTCCCTTTCATTTCCTGTTTTCCTTCCTTGTTATTATTATTATTATTATTATTATTATTATTATTATTATTATTATTATTATTATTATTATTATTATTATTATTATTATTATTATTATTATTATTATTATTATTATTATTATTATTATTATTATTATTATTATTATTATTTATGCATACAAGTTATTATAAGTGTCCCACTTTACTCTCGTCACTACTTCGTCGAGGTTAGGCTCGACGCTTACAAAGTACATGGGGTCGCTTGAACTCATACTACACTCTGCACTTTTTGTGCAGATACCGGAGTTGGTCCTAGCAGCGTTCAGTAGATTTGCTCGGATCCAGTTCTTAACAGAGACTTATGGTACAACTACACGGTGTTCACATCCATGAAGTTCCATTCCCTCCTATCCTTACTATTTTATGAGTTTTGAAACAATATATTTTATTCAGACATTGTTTGTAGCATTCTAGATGTTCATGTACTCGTGATACCAGTTTCGGGGTTATGATTAAACTCACTATTCAGTATTTTTATACTACACTTTAGACTTATATCATTTCCACCGTTAATAAATTTTTAAAAATTAGTAAATTCTCTGTTCACATTGGCTTCCCTAGCAAGTAGATGTTAGGCACTATTATGACCCTGAGGTTAGGATTTTGGGTCGTGAAAAGTCGGTATCAGAGCACTAGGTTTCCTAGGTCTCACAAGTCATGAGCAAGCTTAGTAGAGTCTGGAGGATTGGTACTTATCTTCTATAGGCTATGGAGTTTTAGGAGAAAAATCACTTCTTTATTTCTCTATTGTGCGATTTCATTCTATCATTGATGATTGAACCAGTCTATTCTTGTTCTCTCGCAGATGGCGAGAACATGCACAACATATGTAGCCGGACAAGAGCCGGAGCCCCCTGTGGCAGCTACTACCAGGGGTAGACTGTACCCATCGAACCAGCTCAAGTCCCCGAGGGGTTCATAGCAACTTCAGTGCTTCAGGACGCTATAGTCCACTTGGTGGGCCTTATGGAGAGTGTGGCCCAGACCGGTGAATTTTCGGTGGAACCATCTGCTCTCAGGCTGGGGAAGGATCATAGACTCCCGCTACTCACACCTTGGAGCAGGTGACTCCCCTATATTAGACTCCAGCAGCCTAGCCAGTTGGGGTGGTTGTTGCAGCATAGGCCGGGGATAGGCACACTATGTCTTATGAGGCCTTGTTGAGGCTGGATATGTTTACCAAGCTTTTTTCTGTTCATTTCAGTGGTGCACCTTCTGAGGACCCACAGGATTACTTGGACCGTTTCCACGAGGTGTTGCGCAACATGGGTATTGTTGATACCCATGGGGTCAACTTGTAGTGTTCCAGATGACCGGTTCTGCTAATAGAAGGTGGAGAGATTATGTGTTGAATGGACAAGCTGGTTCGCCTACACTTACCCGGGATTAGTTTTCACAAACTATTTCTAGAGAAGTTCATTTCTTTCACTATGAGAGAGGAGTATCACAAATAGTTTAACCGCTTTCAGTAGGGTGGCATGACCATCACCCACTATAAGACTTGAAACCTGGACCCAGATCGCCATGCCATTGTTTTACTCCCTAGTGAGATGGAGAGAGTGAGAAGATTCATAGATGGGCTCACCTTCAATATCAGGCTACAAATGGACAAGGAGACCGGGGACGATATTTATTTCCAGAGGGCCGTAGATATTGTTAGGCGGGTCGAGATGGTTCATGGTCAGGAGAGGGGGCCATTATCTGATAAGAGGATTCTTCATTCCGGTGGTTTCAATGGTGCCTCATATGAAGGCATGGGTACTTTTGGTGGAGGCCATCCTCCTAGGCCATTTCAGCCAGTGCTTCAGACATTCCACAATTCCTCGGGTAGTCGTGGTTCTTATGTATCTCATCTTGGGCAGCCAGCCTATAGTGCACCATCGACTCCTATTAGTGCACCTCCGATCCAAAGCTACCACTGTGGTTATCCTGCTCGTTCGGGTTAGTTTCAGCTTCAACATCCACAACAGTAGGATGGGTGTTTAGAGTGTGGGGGTACAGGTCACATTAGGAGGTACTGTCCTAGATTGTTGAGCAGCATGCCGAAACAGAGTTCTCGTGCCATGGTTCCAACACCGCTTGCTTCACCGCTCGATCAGCCGGCCAGAGGTAGAGGTTAGGCCATTAGAGGTGGAGGTCAGGTTGTTAGAGGTGGAGGCCACCCTGCTAGAGGCCGTCCGAGAGGTAGAGGTCAAAGTGGTGGTGCCCCGCTTCGTTTATATGCATTCTCAGCTAGACCTGAGGCCGAGTCATCTGACGTCATTATCACAGGAATTGTTCCATTTTTCCATAGAGATGCTTCCGCTCTATTTGATCCGGGATCTACTTATTCCTTTGTGTCATCCTATTTTGCTTCATATCTGATTGTGCCGCGTGATTCTTTGAGTGCTCCTGTGTATGTGTCCACACATGTGGGTGATTCTATTATTGCAGATCGTGTCTATCACTCGTGTGTGAGTACTATTGGGAGTCATGAGACCAGTGTAGATATCCTACTTCTTGATATGGTGGACTTTGATGTTATTTTGGGCATGGATTGGCTGTCACCGTATCATGCTATATTAGACTACCATGCCAAGACCGTGACCTTAGCCATGCCAGGGTTACCTCGATTAGAGTGAAGAGGGAATCCTGGTCACTCAACCAACAACGTTATTTCTTATGTGAAGGCTCGGTGTATGGTCGAGAAGGGATGTTAAGGTTATTTGGCCTATATTCATGATTCTAGTGCGGAGGTTCCTTTCATGGTTTCAGTACCAGTTGTGCGTGAGTTTTTAGAGGTGTTTCGTGTAGATCTGCTAAGGAAGACACCCGGCAGAGATATTGACTTCTATATAGATTTGGCTCCGGGCACTCAGCCTATTTATATTCCACCATACCATATGGCCTCGTATGATTTGAAGGAATTGAAGGAGCAGTTGCACAATTTTCTTGATAAGGGATTCATACCATCAGTTGAAGATTAGGGCATCAGATGTACTTAAGAAAACTTTTCAGACTCGGTATTGTGATGACCCAAAAGGTCATCCCGAGTAATTTTAGCTAAATTTGTGTTCTGAGGCCGTGAAAACCTCCTTATATCTCACCTCAATTTGTGTGCGCTGCCCGAGCATATAGTCGGGAAGCCGTTATGTCAAAAAATTGATAAAAATGATATTTTTGTGATGAAATTTGAATAAAGTTGACTTTGGTCAACATTTTTGGTAAACGGACCCAGACCCGTGATTTGATGATCCCGGAGGGTCCGTAGGAAAATATGGGACTTGGGCGTATGCCCGAAATCGAATTCCGAGGTGCCAAGTCTGAGAAATGAATTTTTGAAGAAAGTTATTTTCTGAAAAATATAGAGGTTTTTGAAAATGAGATTTGATGTGAAAACTGTGAAACCAGGCCCGTATTATGGTTCCGGAGCCCAGAACAGGTTCAATATGTCTTATATGTATTATCTGTGAAATTTGGTGAGAAACGGACTTAGTTTGACATGATTCAGATCGAAAATGGAAAAATTAGAAGTTTTTGAAATTTAGAGGAATTTCATTGATTTTGAGGCTTAATTCGATGTTTATGATGTTATTTTGGTGTTTTAATTACTTGAATAAGTCCGTAGGATGCTTATGAGTTCGTGTGTGTATTTGGTTTTGAGCCCCGAGGTCTCGGGGGAGTTTCAGGTAGGAGTTGGAGTGCCAAAAGCCTTAGAAAATCTGGTGTTTTAGTGCTGTAGCTGGTGTCTGGTGTGTTGCCCTATGCGATCGCATAGGTATAGCTGCGATCGCATAGCTTTGAGAAGGGGGAGGAGTCAGGTACACTGTGCGATCGCATAGGTGGGCCTGCAACCGCGTAGGGGTGAGCTGGGCCCGGGGGCTTGGGTAGCTTGCTCTGTGCGATCGCATTTGCACAGTCACGATCGCGGAGCTTTGGGGTCATTCAACTGTGCGATTGCATTTCCTCTCCCGCGATCGCATAGGTCTAAATCACCCAGTCATTTTTAAAGTCTAAAAACAGAATCCATTACGGGATTAGACCCAAATTTCATAATTTCTTCTTCTCCACTTAATCTTAGGCGATTTTTGCAAGAAAACTTCACCACAACTTCATAGGTATGTAAGCCTAGACTCATTTCCTTCAATATTTATCAACACCCATTAGATTTCTAGGCCTAAAACATGGAATTAAAGGGTATAAATTGGGGTTTTGGGTAGAGTTAGGGATTTTCGAATTTTTGTGAATTTGACCTCATTTTGGGGTCGGATTTCAAAAGAAATCGTATATTCGGGCTCGTGGGGGAATGGGTGATCGAGTTTTGGTCCGAACCTCCTATTTAGACCAAGCGGGCTCGGGGTCAAATTTTGGAATTTTTGGAAGAATGTTGGGAAATCTATAATTAGGCATTGAAATTGAATTGTTGAGTAATTATTGATGTTATTGAGTCAATTATGTCTAGATATGATTGTTTCGGGGTCGGATTTGAGAGGAAAACCGGTGCTAGAGGCTTGATTTGCATTCTTGGAGCCGAGGTAAGTGTTTGGCCTAACCTTAGCTTGAGAGAATAGGTATATAGTCTTATTTTCTATGTGTTATTACATGTCCAATGTATAGGTGAGGTGACGGGTACCTATATGTTGTGGTCAAGTATGCCCGTGAGTCAAACTTGATGAATTTCATAGTGTTCTTTGATATTCTCTGTGTTATGAATTAATTGTTATTCTGGAAGTGATACCTTGAGGATATATCATGATGTAGAATGTTATTGATTACTCGTTCGGTTGAGGATTATTTGTTAAATTATAACTCTGGGTGAGATTAGTTATAGTTGAGTCCCTTGTCGGGACGGTAGAATCCTTGTTGAATATTTCTATGCATTTGAGTTTCAGTTTGTTGAATTTTCCTGTCAAATTGTTGATTTTATACATGTTATGCACGAGGGGACATTCCGTGCCGAGTGATTGTGAGGTTATTCACAGGGGCACATTCTGTGCCGAGTGATTGTGAGGCTATTCACGGGGGCACATTCTGTGCCGAGTGATTGTGAGGTTATTCACGGGGGCACATTCCGTGCCGAATGTTTATTTATTTACACACGAGGGGACATTCCGTGTCGAATGATTGTGAGGTTATGCACGAGGGGACATTCCGTGCCAAGTGATTATTTATTTACGCACGAGGGGAGATTTTTTTCCGAGCGATTGTGAGGTTATGCACGAGGGGACGTTCCGTGCCGAGTGATTATTTATTTATGCACGAGGGGACATTCCGTGCTGAGCGATGGTGAGGTTATGCACAAGGGGACATGCCGTGCCATTTCTATATGTTTACTTGTTCAGAGGTGTTAATTCCTGTTGTTATTTATACATTCCAATTGTTATCTTATTCTGTTTCAGCTAGTTATTCCCCTTTTTCCCCAGCATGTTCTCCCCCGTTGTTGTATTTACTTGATTATTTCCTGTCATTATTTCCTGTATACTATTAAATTGCACAGGTGTTATGTGTGGTCGTGTCCTAGCCTCGTCACTACTTCGCCGGGGTTAGGCTCGACACTTACTCAGTACATGGGGTCGGTTGTACTGATGCTACACCTGCACTTCTTTATGTTGTGCAGATTACGGAGCCGGACCCAGTGGACATTGAGCGAGGGAGTATTCTTCAGTCCATGACGACACCGAGGTAGTCTTGTAGGCGCCCGCAGGACTTGGCGTCACCATCTATTTCTTTCCTTCTGTCTTATCTTGTATTTCTGGACAGCTACACTAGTATATTTCAGACTCATGTTTTTATTAAATCTTAGACTGTCTGTGAAATTGTGACACCAGTTCTGGGGTTATGTTTAAGGAAATTTTGTAAGATTTATTATTTAAGTTGTTGTAATTCTTATCTTCTGCATTCTTATTTCTATTTGTTCTTGTATTTCACTTTTTAAATGCTAAATAACAAAGAAATAAATTAGAATAATCAGTAACTTTGGCTTGTCTAGCGAGTTCAACGTTAGACGCCATCACGGCCTGAAGGTGGGATTTCGGGTCCTGACAAGTTGGTATCAGAGCACTAGGTTGCCTAGGTCTCACAATTCATGGACAAACTTCTAGAGTCTGAGAGATCGGTACAGAGATGTCTGTACTTATCCCCAGAGGCTGCAAAGTTAGGAATAACTTCACATTTCTTCATCTCTATCGTGCTGTTTGAATTCTTAATGCTAACTGATTTTCTATTGTATTCTCTCGCAGATGGCGAGAACGCGTGCTTCCTCATCTACCGATCAACAGCTCGATCCTCCTGTTGCAGCTCCTACGAGGGGCCGAGGATGAGGCCTTGCTAGAGGCCGAGGCAGAGCCAGGGCTCAGCCCAGAGCAACAACACCAGTAGAGGACCCACAAGTAGACTTTGCCGGTGAGATTCCTGCTCAGGCAGTTCAGTCGGACCAGCTCAGGTCCCAGAGGGGTTCATTGCCACCCCAGTTCTTCAGGACACTATGGTCCGTTTAATGGGCCTTATGGAGAGCGTGGCTCAGGCCGGTCTTCTTCCTATTGCACTAGCGTCTCTCAGGCTGGAGGAGGGACCCAGACTCCTGCTACCCACACACCAGAGCAGCTAGATCCTTAGTTCCAAACTCCAGCACCTCAGGCAGCTAGAGCAGCTCAGCCGAGTTTTGTGGCACAGACAGTTGAGGGGGCAGCTATGTCTGCCGACACTTTGTGGAGATTGGATCTGTTCACCAAGCTATTTCCTACTACATTTACTGGTGCACCATCAGAGGATCCCCATGATTTCTTGGACAGTTTCTATGAGGTTCTTCGGAACATGGGCATCGTGGAGTCCAATGGAGTTGATTTTGCTACATTCCGTCTTTCTGGTACCGCCAATACTTGGTGGAGGGATTACTGTTTGATCCGACCAGCTGGGTCTTCGCCTTTGACTTGGGCTCAGTTGTCCGAGTTATTCTTGGAGAAGTTTCTACTAGTTACCCAGAGGGAGGATCTTCGGAGGCAGTTTGAGCGCCTCCAGCAAGGATCTATGACTGTTACACAGTGTGAGACCAAGTTCATTACTTTGGCCCGATCATGATACTCAATCGTGAGAGGGTGAGGAGGTTTATTGAGGGTCTAGCTCAGCCTATTAGACTCCAGATGGCCAGAGAGACAGGTACTGATATTTCATTCCAGGAGGCCGCCAATGTGGTTAGGCATATTGAGATGGTATTATCACAGGGCAGTGGTCAGGGGTCTGACAAGAGACCTCGCCATTCCGGTTGATTCAGTGGTGCCTCATTTGGAGGCAGAGATTCTTTTGGAATAGGTCATCCCCCTAGACCATTCCAGTCAGCACTCTAGATATCACACAGTGCACCACCAGCTCCTATCAGTGCACCACCATTTCAGAGCTTCCAGAGCGGTTATTCTGGTCGTCAAGGAAAGTTTCAGGGACAACATCCACAGCAGCCGAGGTCTTGCTTCACTTGTGGTGGTGTGGGGCACATTTCCAGGTTCTGCCCCAGAGCTTCTAGTGGTTCTCAGTATCAGGGTTTTGGTGCTATGATTCCCGTACCAGGTGCACCCCCACCCCCTCAGTCAGCTAGGGGTGGAGGTCGAGGTGCCAGAGGTGGAGGCCATACAGTTAGAGGTAAAGGGCAGGCCACGAGAGGTAGAGGTCAGCCTGCAGTGGGTAGACCCAGAGATGTTCAGGTTGGAGGGGTTCCGCCTCGATGCTATGCTATTCCTACCAGTCCTGAGGCTTAGGCCTCTGATGCAGGTATTACAGGTATGGTTTGAGTTTGCAGCAGAGATGCTTCGGTTTTATTTGATCCGGGTTCTACCTTATCCTATGTGTCTTCATATTTTTTCCCCTTATCTGAGTATGCCCCGTGATTCCCTGAGTACTTCTGTATATGTGTCTACAACGGAGGGTGATTCTATTGTGGTAGATCGAGTCTACCGTTCATGCTTAGTGGTTATTGGTGGTCTGGAGACTCAGGTAGATCTTTTGTTTCTTGATATGGCCGACTTTGATGTTATATTGGGGATGGATTGGTTATCTCCCTATCATGCTATTCTGGACTGTCATGCCAAGACAGTGACCTTGGCCTTGCCAGGGGTACTTCGATTGGAGTGGAGAGGGACTCCTAGTCATTCTTCCGGTAGAGTTATTTCATATATGAAGGCTCGACGCATGGTCGAGAAGGGTTGTTTGTCCTATTTGGCCTACGTTCATGATTGTACTATGGAGTCTGTGCCCGTGGTTCGTGAGTTCCCAGAGGTATTCCCTGCTGACCTGCCGGGTATGCCACCTGACAGGGATATTAACTTTTGTATTGAGTTGGCTCCGGGCACTCAGACCATTTCTACTCTGCCGTATCGTATGGCCCCACCAGAGCTGAAGGAGTTGAAGGATCAGTTGCAGGATTTGTTGGATAAAGGCTTCATTAGGCCTAGTGTTTCTCCTTGGGGTGCCCCAATGTTGTTCGTTAAGAAGAAAAATGGCTCAATGAGGATGTGTATTGACTACCGGCAGTTGAACAAGGTTACTATTAAGAATAAGTATCCTTTGCCGAGGATCGATGATTTATTTGACGAGCTTCAGGGTGCTTCAGTGTTTTCCAAGATAGATTTGAGATCTCGTTACCATCAGCTGAGGATTAGGGCGTCTGATGTTCCTAAGACAACCTTTCGTACTCGGTATGTGCATTATGAGTTCTTGGTGATGTCATTTGGGTTGACAAATTCCCCCGTTGCTTTTATGGAGTTGATGAACCGGGTGTTCAGGCCCTATTTGGACTCATTTGTGATTGTTTTCATTGATGATATTTTGATTTACTCCCGTAGCCGTGAGGAGCATGAGAAGCACCTTCGAGACGTCCTCCAGACTATGAAAGATAGTCAGTTGTATGCCAAATTTTCCAAGTGTGAGTTCTGGTTGAGTTCGGTTGCATTTCTAGGCCATGTGGTATCATCAGAGGGTATTCAGGTGGATCCCAAGAAGATTTCAGCAGTTAGAGATTGACCTAGGCCCACTTCAGCTACAGAAATTCGGAGTTTCTTGGGCTTAGCAGGTTATTATCGCCGGTTTGTGGAGGGGTTTTCATCCATTCCCGATGACCAAGTTGACCTAGAAGGTTGCCTCGTTCAGGTGGTCAGATGAGTGTGAGGCGAGCTTTCAGAAGCTCAAGATAGCCTTGACCACGGCATCGGTGTTAGTTTTGCCCACAGATTCAGGACCATATACCGTGTATTGTGATGCTTCACGGGTGGGACTTGGTGCAGTGTTGATGCAGGGTGGCAAGGTTATAGCCTATGCTCCTCGTCAGTTGAAGGTTCATGAGAAGAATTATCCAGTTCATGATTTAGAGTTAGCAGCTATTGTTCATGCGTAGAAGATTTGGAGGCATTATCTGTATGAGGTGCCATGTGAGGTGTTCACGGATCATAAGAGTTTGCAGTGTTTGTTCAGGCAGAAGGAGTTGAATATGAGGCAGAGCAGACGATTAGAGCTGCTGAAGGACTATGACATTACCATCTTATATCATCCGGGGAAGGCCAATGTAGTGGCTGATGTTTTGAACCGGAAGTCAGCCAATATGGGTAGTCTTGCTTATTTATCAGTCGGAGAATGACCGCTTGCTTTAGATGTTCAGGCTTTGGCCAACCGGTTCATGAGATTGGAGGTTTCTGAGACTGGCAGTGTTTTGGCCCATACTGTGGCCCGTTATTCATTGTATGATCGTATTCGGGCCAGGCAGTATGATGATCGTCATTGATGTGTTCTTAGATATACGGTCCGGCACGGAGGCGCCAAGCAGGTCACAGTTGATGATGAGGGAGTTTTGAGGATACATGGTCATATTTGTGTACCCGATGTTAATGGTATTCGTGAGTTGATATTGCAGGAGGCCCATAGTTCCTGGTATTCCAGTCATTCGGGCGCCGCAAAGATGTACCAGGACTTGCGGTAGCATTATTAGTGGCAGAGGATTAAGAAGAACATTGTAGCATATGTAGCTCAGTGCTTGAACCGTCAGCAGGTTAAGTACGAGCACCAAAAACACGGTGGTTTGATGCAGCAGATTGAGCTTCCCGAGTGGAAGTGGGAGCGAATCACCATGGATTTCGTAGTTAGGATCCCACAGACTCAGAGGATATTTGATGCGGTGTGGGTTATTGTGGATAGGTTGACCAAGTCAGCACACTTCATTCCTGTATCAGTTTCGTATTCTTCGGAGAAGTTGGCAAAGATCTACATCAGGGAGATTGTTCTCCTACATGGTGTGCCTGTGTCCATTATATCTGACTGAGGTACTCAGTTTACCTCCCATTTTTGGAGGGTATTTCAGCGTGAGTTGGGCACACGGGTTGATTTGAGCACATCATTTCATCCTCAGACGGATGGACAGTCTGAGTGTACTATTCAGATTTTGGAGGATATGTTGCGAGCATGTGTCATTGATTTTGGAGGTTCATGGGACCAGTTCTTGCCTTTAGTTGAGTTTTCCTACAATAACAACTATTAGCCGAGCATTCAG
Organism: Nicotiana paniculata; assembly: GCA_005239505.1. Classification (NCBI taxonomy): domain Eukaryota; kingdom Viridiplantae; phylum Streptophyta; class Magnoliopsida; order Solanales; family Solanaceae; genus Nicotiana; species Nicotiana paniculata. The sequence goes on along the minus strand of MDKI01265574.1, from coordinate 6,378 downwards.
ATGGCTCCGTATGAGGCGTTGTATGGTAGGCGGTGTCGCCAGTTGGGTGGTTCGAGCCGGGAGAGGCTAGATTGTTGGGTTCAGAGTTAGTCCAGGATGCCTTGGATAAAGTGAAGATTATTCAGGATAGACTTTGTACAACTAAGTCCAGGAGGAAGAGTTATGCGGATCGCAGAGTCATGATTTGGCATTTATGATTGGACACCGGGTACTTCTTCAAGTGTCGCCCATGAAGGGCGTGATGAGGTTCGGAAGGAAGGGCAAGTTGAGCCCTAGGTACATTGGTCCATTTAAGATTCTGGATAAGGTGGGAAAGGTGGCCTACAGACTTTCTTTGCCACCTAGTTTATCAGCCGTACACCCGGTGTTTCATGTATCTATGCTTCGGAGGTATATTGCCGATCCCTCTCATGTACTTGACTTCAGCGGTGTCCAGTTGGACAAGGATCTAACTTATGAGGAGGAGCCCGTAGCCATATTAGCTCGACAGGTTCGTCAGTTGAGATCGAAGAGTTATCCTTCGATTCGTGTTCAGTGGAGAAGTTAGCCTGTTGAGGAAGCTACCTGGGAGTCAGAGTCCAATATGTGGAGCCGATATCCCCATCTTTTCCCCGATTCAGGTACCTTTCTATGTCCGTTCAAGGACGAACAGTTGTTTTAGAGGTGGAGATTGTGATGACCCAAAAGGTCATCTCGAATAATTTTAACTAAATCTGTGTTCCGAGGCCGTGAAAACCTCCTTATATGTCACCTCAATTTACGTGCGCAGCCCGGGCATATAACGGGGAAGCCGTTATGTGAAAAAGTTGATAAAAAAGATATTTTTGTGTTGAAATTTGAATAAAGTTGACTATGGTCAACATTTTTGGTAAACGGACCTGGACCTGTGATTTGATGGTCCCGGAGGGTCCATAGGAAAATATGGGACTTGGGCGTATGCCTGGAATAGAATTCCGAGGTGCCAGGTCCGAGAAATGAATTTTTGAAGAAAATTATTTTCTGATAAATATAAAGGTTTTTGAAAATGAGATTTGATGTGAAACTGGGCCCGTATTATGGTTCCGGATCCCGGAACAAGTTCAATGTCTTATATGTGTTCTCTGTGAAATTTGGTGAGAAACGGACTTAGTTTGACGTGATTCAGATCGAAAATGGAAAAATTAGAAGTTTTTGAAATTTAGAGGAATTTCATTGTGTTTGAGGCTAAAGTCGATGTTTATGATGTTATTTTGGTGTTTTGATTACTTGAATAGGTCTGTAGGATGTTTATGAGGTCGTGTGTGTATTTGGTTTTGAGCCCCGAGGGCTCGGGGGAGTTTCGGGTAGGCGTCAGAGTGCAAAAAGCCTTAGAAAATCTGGTGTTTTAGTGCTGTAGCTGGTGTCTGGTGTGTTGCTCTATGCGATCACATAGGTATAGCTGTGATCGCATAGCTTTGAGAAGGGGGAGGAGTCAGGTACACTATGAGATCGCATAGGTGGGCCTGCGACCACACAAGCGTGTAGGTGAGCTGGGGGGAGGGGCTGGGTAGATTGCTCTGTGGGATCGCATTTGCACAGTCGTGATCGCGGAGCTTTGGGGTCATTCAAATGTGCGATCGCATTTCCTATCCCGCGATCGCATAGGTATGAATCACCCAGTCCATTTTAAAGTCCAAAAATAGAATCCATTACGAGATTAGACCCAAATTTCATAATTTCTTCTTCTCCACTTCATCTTAGGCGATTTTTTCAAGAAAACTTCACCACAACTCCATAGGTATGTAAGCCTAGACTCATTTCCTTCAATATTTATCAACACCCATTAGATTTCTAAGCCTATAACATGGAATTAAAGGGTAGAAATTGGGGTTTTGGGTAGAGTTAGGGCTTTTCAAATTTTTGGGAATTTGACCTCGTTTTGGGGTCAGATTTCAAAAGAAATTGTATATTCGGGTTCGTGGGGGAATGGGTGATCAAGTTTTGGTCCGAACCTCGTGTTTGGACCAAGAATTCCCAGGGTTGAATTTTGGAATTTTTGGAAGAATGTTGGGAAATCTATAATTAGGCATTGAAATTGAATTGTTGAGTAATTATTGATGTTATTGAGTCGATTATGTCTAGATACGATTTTTTCGGAGTCGGATTGGAGAGGAAAAGCAGTGCTAGAGGCTTGATTTGCATTCTTGGAGCCGAGGTAAATGTATGGCCTAACCTTAGCTTGAGGGAATATATATAGAGTCTTATTTGCTATGTGTTATTCCATGTCCAACATATAAGTGAGGTGACGGGTACCTATATGTTGTGGTCAAGTATGCCCATGAGTCGAACTTGATGAATTTCATAGTGTTCTTGGATATTCTCTATGTTATGAATTAATTGTTATTCTAGAAGTGATACCTTGAGGATATATCATGATGTAGAATGTTATTGATTACTCGTTCGGTGAGGATTATTTTTTAAATTAAACCTCTGAGTGAGATTGGTTATAGCTGAGTCCCTTGCCGGGACGGTAGAATCCTTGTTGAATATTTCTGTGCATTTGAGGTTTCTATTTGTTGAATTTTCCTGTCAAATTGTTGATTTTATACATGTTATGCACGAGGGGACATTCGTGCCGAGAGATTGTGAGGTTATGCACGAGGGGACATTCTGTGCTGAGTGAATATTTATTGACGCACGAGGGGAAATTCCGTGCCGAGTGATTGTGAGGTTATGCACGAGGGGACATTCCATGCCGAGTGATTATTTATTTACGCACGAGGGGAAGTTCTTTGCCGAGCGATTGTGAGGTTATGCACGAGGGGACATTCCGTGCTGAGCGATGGTGAGGTTAAGCACGAAGGGACATGCCGTGCCGTTTCTGTATATTTACTTGTTCAGAGGTGTTAATTCCTGCTGTTATTTATACATTCCAATTGTTATCTTATTCTGTTGTTTCACCTAGTTATTCCCCTGTTTCCCCTGCATGTTCTCCCTCGTTGTTGTATTTACTTCATTATTTCCTGTCATTATTTCCTGTATACTATTGAATTGCACAGGTGTTATGTGTGGTCGTGTCCTAGCCTCGTCACTACTTTGCCGAGGTTAGGCTCGGCACTTACTCAGTACATGGGGTCGGTTGTATTGATGCTACACTTGCACTTCTTTATGTTGTGCAGATTACGGAGCCGGACCCAGTGGACATTGAGCGAGGGAGTATCGTTCAGTCCACGGCGACACCGAGGTAGTCCTACAGGCGTTCGCAGGCCTTGGCGTCACCATCTATTTCGTTCCTTCTATCTTATCTTGTATTTCTAGACAGCTACACTTGTTTATTTCAGACTCATGTTTTTAGTAAATCTTAGATTGTCCGTGAAATTGTGACAACAGTTCTGGGGGTATGTTTAAGGAAATTTCGTAAGATTTATTATTTAAGTTGTTGAAATTCTTATCTTCCGCATTCTTATTTCTATTTGTTCTTGTATTTCACTTTTTAAATGCTAAACAACAAAGGAATAAATCAGAATAACCAGTAACGTTGGCTTGTCTAGCGGGTTCAACGTTAGACGCCATCACGGCCTGAAGGTGGGATTTTGGGTCGTGACAGGTATGGGCATTATGAGTTCCCAGTGATGTCATTTGGGTTGACAAATGCCCCAACAACATTTATGGATTTGAAGAAATGGGTATTTTAAGCCCTATTTTGATTCTTTGGTATCATATTCATTGATGATATCTTGACCTACTCCTGCACTCGAGAAGAGCATGATCAGCATCTTTAGATTGTAATTCAGACTCTGAGATAGTCAGTGATATGCCAAGTTTTTAAAATGTAAGTTTTGGTTGGACTCTGTTGCCATTTTGGAGCATGTTGTATCGGCCGAGGGAATTAAAGTGTATCCTAAGAAGATTGAAACGAAAAATTGGACTAGACCTACTTCATCTACAAAGATTCGAAGTTTCTTGGGTTTGGCGAGTTATTATCATCGGTTCATTGAACGGTTTTCATCCATAGCTGTCCCATTGACTAGATTGACCCAGAAGGGTGCTCCATCAGGTGGTCCGATGAGTGTGAGTTGAACTTTCAGAAGTTCAAGACTACTTTGCCTACAACGCTAGTGTTGGTGTTGCCCACAGGTTCAGGATCCTACTTCAAAGCTGGAGATTCCCGAGTGGAAGTGGGAGCGTATTACCATGGATTTTGTTGTTGGGCTCCCACGGACTTCAAAATTTGACACGGTATGGGTCATTGTGGACAGGTTGACCAAGTCGGCACATTTCATTCCAGTAGAAATTACCTATTCTTCAGAGCGGTTGGCTGAGATCTATATCTGTGAGATCATATGTCTTCATGGTGTGCCGGTGTCCATCATTTCAGATCGGGGTACGCAGTTCATGTTGCACTTCTGGAGAGCCGTACAACGTGAGTTAGGTACCCAAGTTGAGTTGAGTACATCATTTCACCCCTAGACGGATGGACTGTTCGAGCGCACCATTCAAATATTGGAGTATAGGCTTAGCGCTTGCGTTATGGATTTCGGGAGTTTTTGGGATTAGTTCTTTCCACTTGCGGAGTTTTCCTACAACAACAACTACCAGCCGATTATTTAGATGGCTCCCTATGAGGCATTATACAGGAGACTGTGTCGTTCGCCAGTTAGTTGGTTTGAGACCGGAGAGGCTCGGTTGTTGGGTACCGACTTGGTTTAGGATGCTGATGGTAGGCTATAATATTGTGTTTTAGTGGCTTATTGTACTCTAATTTACTGCAGTTTAATTGAGTTGGAGATTTAATCGCTAGTGTTTTGCACTAATTGTGTGTTTTATGCTTTGTAGGAGTGATTCCGATCTATGTAGATGTTATGGAATGAATTCAATCTATTAGGGAGCTTTGAAGTCTGAGTAAAATCCCAAGAATTAAGTTTTGATCGTGTTCGAGGATCAACGGATGATAGTGCACTTTAAGAATGAAACGAAGAATCGAGCAGACATACTACATATTGTCCAGTAAAATGCACATAACATTCCGCTCAGAAATCCATTTGGGCTCCACAATATATCGATGGAAAGCTAATTAAAAGGGCTAAAACATTCATGTTTTACATTTTCACAAATCCACAACTGATACCACCCAGGTGTGCGAGCGCGCACTAGGCGCGGAATAGTGCGCAAAATGCGCGGCCGAGCATGTCTTGTCTGGGAAAAGTGTTCTATTTTGCATAGGAGAAGGTGTTTTTATTTGGGACCGAACCTAATTGGTATATATACATGAAAAAATGGTATTTTGAGGGCTTTTGGCATAAGTTAGACCTAAGGAGGCTAAGGAGAAGAGGGAGAAGCAAGAGCACAATGATTTCACCATTTATCCTCACTCAAGGCAAGAGTTTGGATGTTTTATGTTTTCCTCTGACTTAAACTTAATTGTGATTAATTTTTCCATATACATGGAGTAATTATTCCTTAGAGATTGATGGATTTTGTATTTTAATAATTGTTTGTGGATGTTAACTCTAGTTTTATGTATTGAATTATTTTGGGTGTTTTAATTGTTACATATATATACACATGTTTATGTAATCGAAAGAGGCGTACCTTGTGATGTTTTTGCATTATCTTGTTGGGTGGATTCATTGATTCTTATTAATAATCGAAAGAGACTGGTTGAATTTAGGTTTAGACCTCGTTAGGAGTGTGAACACCCAATTTTTGCCCTACAAGGAAATTACTCCTAAAATAATCAAAAAATAGTTTTAATAAATTTTAGGAACTTTTCTTTATTTAGTTACATTCCATACGTGTTTAATAATCCTAAAATCATAAAATAAAATAAAAATCATAAAAAAATGTTCGAATCTTGATTTCATTAGCATGTTAGATTTTAAACTTCTTTTTAGGATTTAATTTCATTGTAAATGCATCTTCTAAAAAATCAAAAATTGCATTCATAGGTTAATTAATTAATTAGTTGCACTAGTCCGTCATTATATAAAATAAATGCATAGGCTAGCCAAGAAATAGATTTAAATTAAATTTGAGTCTAAAGTGGCTAATTCTGCAAAAGCATAAAAAGAAGAGAAGGTTGTTAAGGTTAAAATTGGACTTGGGCCAGCAATCAGGCCCTATTCTTTACCAAAATCTGCCCAGCCCAAAAGGAACCCGGTCTAGAACCCAAAACCCCACTTACCCGACCCGGTACGGCCCAATACCCATTTTCCCTCACCTATAAACCTGGACCTAAAACCTAGAGAAAGAAAAAAGGAGATCAGACCATCCCCCCCATCTGAAAAAGAGAGGCAGCCGCAACCCCCCTTCCTTTCTTCTTTTCAGCTCTCACCTCCCCAGTCCTAGCAGGCGCCGACCCCTCCCTTCTCACCCATCTGGCCGCCGAAAAAGAAGGGCTAGAGATCAGACCAGCCCCCC
>ML344183.1:0-68008 GCA_005239505.1 Nicotiana paniculata | reverse complement strand
GACTCTGGGCATAATACCCCGGATTATATTTGCAACGCCCGCTTAGTCTTTTATAAGACATAGTCGAGCGTGATCAGTATCCTTGTCATGTCTAAGTGGGACCAAGAAAAAAAAATTATGTTATTAATAAGAAATTGGATAAGCTTCTCCCTGAGTTCGGGGGTTAACCCCGTTCCCAGGTATACCTTTTGCTCGGGAAGATACTCGATCAATATAACCTGTTCCAGCTCTTTGACCGTTGATTTAGTGGCGTAGGAATCTTCGGGAACAACAACAGTTCAAGGGGTCAGAAAATCCTCCTCTTCTTCATCTATCTCCCGCTTCCCCGATTCGGTCGAGGCTGGTGGCGGTGATTGCTATTTGGCTTCCTATTTACTTTTGATGTTCGACCTGTCCGAGGTTGATAGCGTCGATATCGGTGTTACCTCATCGACTGCAAACATTTCCTGCACAGCATACTGCTCCTCATACATTATTTTTACATCGTTCGACGTCGGGAATTTCATCATTTGGTAGAGAGTCGAAGGGACTGTCCTCGTGTTTTGGATCCAAGGCCTTCCGAGTAGGGCATTGTACCTCATATCTCCCTCGATTACGTGGAACTTGATATCTTGAATGGTTCCAGCCACGTTCACCGGTAGGATTATCTCTCCTTTAGTTATTTCACTGGCCATATTGAAGTCGTTTAAGACCCGAACTGCGGGCACGATTTGATCCTGTAAGCCGAGATTCTCCACGACCCTCGATCGTATGATATTTGTCGAGCTACCTGGATCCACTAAAACACGCTTAACTTGAACTTTATTTAATAAGATAGAAATTACCAGAGCGTCGTTGTGGGGCTGAGAAATTCCTTCCGCTTCTTCGTCGTTGAATGATAAGGTGCCTTCTGGCACATAATATCTGGTTCATTTTTCCTTATTGATTTATACCTTAGTGCGTTTGAATATGGTTCCCTACGGAATGTCGACCCCACCGACGATCATATGAATGACATGTTGTGGTTTCTCCTGTTCATTTAGCCTGTTTGCGTCCCTTTATCTGAAATGATTCTTGGCTCGATCGCTGAGGAACTCTCAAAGATGACCCTCTTTGAATAGACGGGCTACCTCCTCCCTCAATTTCCTGCAATCCTCGGTTTTGTGACCATGCATTCCATGATACTTGCATATCAAATTGGGGTTTCTTTGGGAAGGATTGGTTTGTATGGGTATGGGTCATCTAGTACCTTTGATCCTTCCGATTGCCGATACAATACCTGATGTATCGATGTTAAAATTATATTCCGATAATTGGGGATGCCTCTGTGGGGTCGGCATACTTGTCAAAACTACTTTTGCTCATAAGTTCTCGAGAATTCTATCCTCGATCACTTCTTCGATCATCCCGGGCGGAATTGCATCTTGGACCATTGTTCCTTCGATCTGCGGTGTATGGTTGATATCGGTCTTTGTTCGACCTTGGCTCTCTGTCGACGTCCATCTGATTTTTTAACTGCTGACATGTTTGGACGTATTAAACCGGAAGGGGCTCCTAGTTGTCGTCATTGACTCTTATCTTCGATTGATATCGATTGTGCACATCTATCCAAGTAACAGCCGGATACTCGATCAAATTTTGCTTTAATTGACGTGATGTTATCGAACACCATTCATTCGACCCCTGAGTGAAATCTTGAATGTCCCAATCATCTGTGATCGATGGCAACTCCATTCGTTCCATTTGAAATCAGGACACGAACTCCCTCAGTATTTCATTATCCCTCTGTCTTACCTTGAAAAGGTCTGATTTCCTTGTTGCGACCTTTATGGCCCCGACGTGTGCCTTTACGAAAGAATCTGCTAACATGGCAAATGAGTCAATAGAATTTGGCGGTAGGTTGTGGTACCAAATCATTGCTCCCTTTGACATGGTCTCTCCGAACTTTTTCAATAATACAGATTCGATCCCATCATCTTCCAAATCGTTACCCTTGACGGCGCATGTGTAAGAGGTAACATGTTTGTTGGGGTCGGTGGTCCCGTTGTATTTTTGTATGTCCAGCTCCGAATTGTTACCCTTGACGGCGCATGTGTAAGAGGTAACATGTTCGTTGGGGTCGGTGGTCCCGTTGTATTTTTGTATGTCCAGCATGCGAAACTTCTTTGGAATGGATTTCAGAGCCGCACTTGGAGGAAACTGCTTTTGTACAAACTTCTTCGAATCCATCCCTTTCAAGATTGGCGGTGCCCCCGGTATCTGATCAACTCGGGAGTTGTATGTTTCTACTTTTTTATCATTGACTTCGATTTTCTTCTCTCCTGATTCAATTCTTTTGGTAAGATCCTCGAGCATTTTCATTATCGCAGGATCAGTCTCAGATTCATTACCATTAGACCTTTCTGGTACTGGCTCGGTACCGTGAGTACTATCCGGCTCGACCCCGTCCGGAGTTCTATGTTGATTTTGTAACTGAGCAATAGTGGCTTGCTGAGCCTGAAGCATTTTGAATATCACTTGACTGACTCCTCCGTCTCCCCTGCCTTGTATTCCTTGGCCACCTGACCTACATATTCTGCGTATACCCCCTTCGAGGTCTGCGCCTAGGTCCGCATTTAAAGCAACATACGAACTGACATCGACTAGGTTGGCAACCGGTGCTCCTCCGAGATTAGCCTGTGGCACCTCGACTCCTGGAGCAATCACATTTCGTTTTCCCCGTGGAACCCGAGGCCATTGTCACCGTGTGTGGATGCGTTTTGTGAGTTTGACATGTTTTAACCTGAAAAGCAAAGACAGTTGACAAGAACAAGCCTTAAATAGTGTGTTTTACTAGAATCAGTATTGAACAATCACTATTATCCTCAGCCCCATGGTGGGTGCCAAAACTGTTTACCCTAAAAATCGAGTAACATTTGAACTTATATTATTATTTTAAGGATATGTGATTTAATCCAATACCAATTGATAAACAAAGAATTGAATAGATAAATAAGACAATAAGATAAATCAAACCAATATGCGAGCAGAGTCTCAACCTCGATTCGAGACAGTCTCGAGGTAGGGTAGTAATAATAGTAAAGAGTGGAACAATAATAATAAACAGTAAGTGAAGTGAGGAGAGTAACAGACGTATGAATTCTTATCAGTGAATAAAAAAATGATGCTCCTTACAAGTGATTGGGATCCCTCTTTATATAATAGAGAAATCCTAAATAAGGTACAATTCTAATTGCGGAAGTAAATCCTACGATTGACACCAATAACCGCTTTGATTTGATCTGTTCCAGGATTTCTGCCGTGATCTTCGACCGGTTACTGATATCTCGTTATTCTGTTATTATGCCTCACTCGAAGTCATTCATGCTTGGTCTCGATTGTTGTTGGCCTCGATCTCAACGAACACTTCGATCTCCAGACTTGATGTCCTATCTTCGAGCTCGAGTCTGACCCATTACGAGGCTACCCTCGGGGCAACTCCCCTGCCTCGATCAGACAACGAAACCGAATATGCCCGATTTCGACCGTATACATTTTTTCGTGCCAAATTCCATTTTAAATAGACCTATAAAACTATAGTCAACTTTCAGCCCCAAGAAAAGACGAAAACCTTTAATCGCAACGTAACAGCCGACCAATAAGGCTAGAACGAAAATCTGTCGCTACCAATATACCAGTATAAACAATACATATCTAAGATACGAAGTGGGTAAATTTTTTGGTCGTCGACTTCAAGTTCGAAGAACCTGTTCATATCTCTTTCCATTTGGTAAAAACTATCCCATTATAGCCGAATAAAAATAAGTTAACTTTCAATACGAACATGCCATAACTTATCAATGTAGGATTAAATAATTAATCATTAATAAGGCCAAAATGAAGGTCATTAATATGGATGCATTGAAGTTAATTAACCAAAAAATGATAACGACAGCAATAAAGTTTGAGATTGTGCAATAGCTAACTAGCCGTTATCTGGACAATGAACAGTCAACAGAGTAAGTCCTTAACATAAGATGTCCATATACTGATTACATAAATATCTTTAGTTTATCAATCAACAATTAAAAGAAAAATGATATTATTTTATCCATTTTACAATAGACATTTGAAAAGTTCCTCATGCACATAACATTTGGTTCAAGACTAGTACAGAGTTGTATTAGTAAAGTAGATTTTAAAAACAGAAACCAATCATATGAGAATTATGAAATCTCGAGTTTAATATTTAACTTAAGCAAAAAAAATATCCCCATATATTTGAATTTTGGTGAATAGAATGTGCAGCCATGCTAGTAAAAAAGTATAATACAGAAATTTATGTTAGATTTGTGTTTTTTTTTTGTACTGGCGATGTACTATAAACCGTGTATAGAGTATTATATAACAATAACAACTGTCGTGAAAACCAACCAAAATAGGGAGTGGAAGAAATCCACCACGAGGCACCAGCTTCTCACACGTCTTTCCACTATTGTTTTTTAGTATAAATGTTATCCTTAAGTGAAGCCAAGACTAGGTAAATGATTACCAATTCGGCTTCCTTTACAAGGACCACATTCTTGTAATACTCTGGATAGCCGTTTATCTCAAGAAAAAGTTGAGAACTTGTGTCCCAGAAATTAAGACAGTCATGTCATACACAAAACTGAACCTATTTCCTCTTGTGGTTGCACTTTGCTTTCTCTCAATATCTACACTCTCGTTTCCTTTTGTTAATGGAACTTCTCTGGTTGACGGTAAGCCATTGTTTTTCCCTCAAAGTTGTATTCTCTTTTACTAAATGGGGTCGCTAATTACCTAGGATTATTCTTGTTTTTTCCTCAAGTTGTATCCTTTTACTAAATAGGGTCGCTAATTACCTAGAAGTATTCTTGTTTTTCTTCAAACTTGTAATCTGTTACTAAATGGGGTTGCTAAGTACCTTAGGATTATTCTTTGTTTTTCCTCAAAGTTGTAATCTTTTACTAAACGGGGGTCGCTAATTACCTAGGATTATTTTTGTTATTCCTCAAAGTTGTATTCTTTTACATATTGGGGTTGCTATCACCTAGAATTCTTCTTGTTTTTTCCTCAAAGTTGTAATCTTTTACTAAATGGGGGCCGCTTACATAGGATTATTCTGATTTTCCTGCCCTGTTTGTTGTGTGTAGATGTAGTCAATGAGCCAATTTATGGAAGTAAAAGGTTTCTGGCAGAGAGCAATGGTACTGGAAATTCATCTTTAGTATTGGCTGCTGAAAGAACACATAGAAGAGATCCACTTGAAGATCGGAGTTACTATACTGGTGGATGGAACATCAGTAACAGGCATTATTGGGCTGTAAGTTCTCTTTTCAGCCATTAATCCCATTTTCTGTTAGAAATTTGGTTATTATTTCGCTTTTAAATCTTCATATTAATTTTTGTTATGGTTCTTTTTAAAATTGCTTTTGGTGTTTTAGTGATTGTTTATATGCATTACCAATTAAAACGTGATTGTGTTTTTTTTTTTTTTTTTTGTGGGGGGGCGGGGGGTGAAGAGTTGTGATAAGAAATGAATGAGAGAGAGAGAGAGAGTAGTGCCAATAATTCTTAGTTATAACATCCTTGTACCGTGTCACATTGGTTTTACTCTAAACTCTTCAGAGACTGGTATATGCGGACTTCTTGGCCTTATACCCACAGCTGGCTTTTAATAGGAGTTCTCTTTCACTTTTTTACTTCTGGAAATGGATTTCACTTATGATGAATTTCTGGTCCATAAGGATTTTCACTTTCTTAGATTTGTTGTCAGCTTCTATCTGATTGTTAACTTCACTCAAACAAAATTTGTAGAATTTCTCAGGATGGTCTCTCTCATGTGTTTTCTGATCTTCTTAGCATATATATGCCAATATGCCACGTTTTCAGTCATCTCTTCATTCATTTCAGCTTATATGATTGACGACGTAGTGGTTATCTGATAAACATCTTTTCTTGACACAGTCAGTTTCTTATACTGGTGCCCCTCTTTTCATCATTGCTTTATTCTGGTTTGCGACATGTGCCATTAGCCTGCTCCTAGTTTGTGTCTGTTGTTGTTGCTGCCGGAGAGGACGTTATGGTTACTCTCGAACTGCTTATGCACTTTCACTTATTTTTCTCTCGGCATTCACCGTTGCTGCAATGTAATCACTCTATCTCAATCATCTCTTTTTCATTACAAATTGATTAATTTTATGATTTTATTTACTTATTTCTGCCTTGTTATATCAGAGTTGGTGCTGCTGTTCTGTATAGTGGACAAGGGAAATTTCATGACGGTACAAAACATACATTGGATTATGTTGTGCACCAAGCAGGAGAAACAGTTGTCAGTTTAAGGAATGTGTCAAACATTCTGGCTGTTGCCAAGCACACTGGAGTTGATCAAATCTTTCTACCTCAAGATGTTCAAAATAACATCGACAAGGTTGACACCAAGATTAGCTCGGCTGCTGAAACTCTTGAAACAGAAACTGAGAAGAACAAGAAGGATATCATGATTATCTTAGACTGGGTGTAAGCGCTTCGCTAATTCATTCAAGTCCTGTGAACTATTTTTGAACTTGTGATGTCCCAGTAATTGCCTTGTTGGTATGTACTGCAGGAGGCGAGTTCTCATCATTGTTGCTGCTGTAATGCTTGGTTTAGCTGCACTTGGTTTCTGTAAGTTTACTGGTCTTCCAAAGTTAATAGTAGTACACATTGACTGGTACTGATCTTTCCTCGCACTTGTTTGAAAATCTGCTGCAGTGTTCTCTGTACTTGGTCTGCAGGTTCTCGTATACATGTAAGTCTTATTACTGGAACAGATACTTCTCTTGATAATAAGGAACCTAGTTTCTTTTTGGAAGTCTAAAGAACTGTTGTTGTGTTGCAGCCTAGTCATTGTAGGCTGGATCCTCGTTGCAGTCACCTTTATCCTAGGTGGTGCATTTCTTGTTCTTCACAAGTAAGTTCTATCAAACTGTCCTGTTATCTGTCCTATCCGGGCTTCAACAAAATAGAAGATAGAAAAGACAAATTGAAAGAGGAAAATAATACATCTTTTACGCATTAATAAATCAATACGGCTGTTGTGCTGCCTCTACAAGATTTTAACTTTATGTTCTGAAGCTCCTTACTTGTGTAGAGTCCTGTCTTTAAAATATACGGATTATTTAGAAACAAATCTTTTCTTTCAATATTGGAACATAGATCTTTAATTCTGCATCATGAAAATGCATTCTTCTGTTCTTTCTGGTTCATAATTCTTCAACGTACAAACTGATTTTTCTTTAATACCGTGAGCTTCTTTTTTGCTTGCTCAGTTATATACTTCAAAATTTCTGACAATTGTTTTGTCGATTTAAGTGCAACAGGGGACACATGCGTGGCCATGAATGATTGGGCAAAAAACCCAACAGCTCATACGGCACTTGATGATATAATCCCTTGTGTGGACACTGCTACTGCCCAAGAAACATTGTCTCAGAGCAAAGAGGTCACCTACCAATTGGTTGGAGTGGCTAACAAGATCATCACCAATGTTTCAAACATTGATCCGCCTTCAGGTGTCGGTTACAACCAATCTGGTCCATTGGTCCCTAACCTCTGTAATCCATTTAATTCGGACAAGACAGACCGGAAATGTGCAAGTGGTGAGGTGGAACTTAGCAATGCTACACAGGTATATGAACATTTTTCATTTCAAGAAAACAAACTGTGAAGATAAATGTTAAAAATGACATAAAGTAAGTTCTTTTCGATTATGTCAGACACCACGTACATGTTTCAGAAACCTTATATTACCGCTCGAATTAAGGAATCAGCCTTAGTTGGGATTCCATTTCCTATGGATTATGTGCTTCTTTCCCCGAACCCCTCTCATAGCGGGAGCTTAGTGCACCGGGCTGCCCTTTTTTTTTGTTGTTGCTTGCGCAGAACGGTAGGAGAAACAGCTTCAATAACTTCCAATTCTATTAATGCAGGTTTGGAGGAATTATATCTGCCAAGTTTCAGCAAGTAATGTGTGCTCCACCATGGGCCGTCTGACCCCTGATATGTACAACCAAATGAGTGCTGTAGTTAACGTTAGCAACGGCCTGTATCATTCTGGGCCTTTCCTTAGCGAATTACTTGACTGCACTTTCCTTCGAGATACTGTCAGTGTCATTCATGATGAACATTGTCCTGATTTGACACGATACAGTAAATGGGTCTACATTGGTTTAGCTCTAGTCTCAGCTGCAGTAATGCTGTCACTCATTTGTTGGGTACTATATGCAAGAGAGAGGCGTCACCGCAAGTATACGAAACTCGTTGATGCTACATCTGGTCAAGAATCTTACGCAGGGAAAAGCCAAGGGTGATTTTTCGAATATTTGGACTAGCAGCAACACGTTCTTTTTATTTGCTTATGTATATAGCATGGCTAATACCAGATTATATCTGCAGTATTGTATGCTTTAAGTAGGACATGAGAATACGTAAAGTCTCTTTCATGTTTGTGTATGACAAGTTGATTAGGGACTTGTAGGGATTGCTAGAAGTTGTTCGTACACAATTTGACACTAGGAATGATGCAGATTCTTGTGTTTATACAGGCATGGACTTCAAATTAACGCCCTTCGTGTTTATGTTTGTTGATTCATTATATGGATGCTTTTAATTCATAATTTCTATTACTTCATGGCTACTCCATCCCAGTTCAGGTTGAATAGCCACCGTACCAGTTATTTTTTTAAAATTCTTACCACAGAACGAATTAAATTAGTGATGATAAATGAAAAAAAATCAAGAACTATAAGAGTGTATTTTGAAAATCCTGTAATAATCTTAGAGGGATTTGAATGGACAAATGGAGGTAAGAAGAAAGTAAATGGCCTGTGCCTGGCGTAGATCCATAATTGCCTTAATTATTATTGCCACCATTATTTGTGATTAGGCAGCAAATTCACAAGGAAGCATCTTTATTTATATCCAGCCATAATTTACGCATTTAATGCTCTCATGTACTTGTACAGGGAAAGTTATTACTCACTCTCTTCACTTTTACTTGTCTAATGTTTAAAAAATAGATTTTTACTTTTACTTGTCATTTTTTAACATATTAAAAAAAGATAATTTCTTTTTCCTTATTATATCTACAATATATTAATTACTCATTTCAAATTATTTTTTAAAATTCATTAAAAATATACATTAATTAATATGAATATTATGATAAATTATACACTTCACTTATTATTTCTTAAAGGGTGTCCAAAGTTCATAGTGGACAAGTAAAAGTGAACGGATGGAGTAGTAATTAGTTGGTGCCTATTTATAATTGCGCTGGTCAGTCTTCATGTCTAAGCTCAACTCATGGTGTTTTTAATTTTTACCTGTTGGATTATTGAATAGTTTATGTTGTGAATTCTAATCATTTTCATGAGTATTCACTAGATCCTCATTCATCATTATTTTAATATAAGATTAATTGTACTGAAACTACTATTTGTTTGTGACTTAAAGCAATTTTGGAACCACCTTTGCCACTATAGAAACTTTCTTATGTCAATAAAATTCAATAATATTCGTACATGTATTAAACTATTTATTTTTACTCTATTTACCTAATATAATTTTACGACGAAGCTAGCTCAATTGAACCCCCTCTCGACCACCACCACCCCCAAATGCAAGGGTTCATCTGAAAACAAATAAGCACTTCCTCCGGTATACTTTAATTAATTTTTTGGTTATTTTTAAACATACTAAGAATTCTATCTTTTGACATTAATCTACATATAATATAATTATGGGCAATAGAAAATTGAGGTGGCACATCTCTTTAGCTAGCATTGGCATTTATCTTTTCCCTCCCTTTTTAAACTATTTTTCTTCATCTTTTCTTTTTGTTGCTATTTTCGAAATCAATGCTAAAAGGTTCAACCGTCAATTTTAAAAGGTACAACCGTTTCAATATTTGAGGACACATTCCGTTACGAAGCTTATAAGAGGCTGCCAATGAAAGGTCACTCTGTAATGACCTTGAATGAATTTAAATATACAAATAAGCAAACCAGAAAAGAATAAGTTCCCAAAGCCAATCATATCATACACATTACCCACCATAAGGATTTGATCGATGAAGTTCCAAATTTCAGAAGCGTTGTAAGGTATGTATGTTTGGCCAAAAAGTGCTAATTTTTTTGTTAAACTAATTAAGTAATAAGATAATAGGTAATCTTAGTTAAGCATAATAAATTATAGATCTAAAACTAAATGGAATCAATAATGTAGGGTCGTATTTAAGATTATTAAATGTCACTAAGTTGTTCAATGATTATCAATGAATGAGAGGATAATGTTAGATAACAAATATCATAAATGATAATAAATATAAATAGTGCGAATCAGTCACCCAAATATTGAATGATGTGGATGATTCCACCTTCTGACAATAACGTGTGACAGCAAAATATGAGAATGGAGAAAGTGTTCTTGGATCTTGTGAATGGAAAATGCAGAACAAACCATGGAATCAATCAAGGCAAGCTTTTTGTATATTGTCAATAGTCAATTTCTTACGAGTGTTCTTATCAGAAAAATGAAGATCCTCTTCTTTGTTCCATGTCTCTTACTATTTATAAGGAATGTTCTTAGGAAACCCTAAAAAGTACAATCAGGAGAATATTCAATAGAATATTCCTTTCTGTATTTCTAAGACTATCCCAGCCCTTACTACTGCTTTTCTTTACTCGACCACGGCCTCGATCTTTCGCATGGCGACTCCTCGATACTGGAGTCTGCTCGACCTCGGCCATAACTCGTTCATTTGCATTCGCTGAACCTGGTAAAATTTTGACCCATACAGTTAGTCTCTCTGCTTACTGAGGTCGTCTGCTTGGTCGACCTCGATGAGCGGACTTTACCTACAGCCATTCAGGAGAAATTCCGGCATGATGGCCGAGCAGAAGTGGTCGCCGTTGGAATGGTGACATGCAGTTCCAAGGGTCGTGGTCAACGAGGCAGGTGGAGGATGACATCATGGCCATGTGCGTCATCATTACTCATCTTCCCAACGCACAACATCGTTTCTCGGGCCTCTATCGCTTCGGTTCTTGGGCCACTGACGGTTATTTGCACCGATTCGGACGCCACAGTTGCTTATAAATAGAGGGGGGGAAGTTTCCAAGTGAAACTTTCGCACTTACGAATTTTCATCTCTGCATTTTGTTTCCTTTTCTTCTTCTTCTTCTTCTTCAGTTCTTGCTTTCTAGTTCTTCCACCGTCAACACCCTCTCTTTTCCAACTCCACCACATACATACCATCGAAAAATGACCAATTCGACTCCCAACTCCGAGATAGTCTCTGACGTTACCCCATTATCGGTGGCTATGCCCTCCGGCGGCGGAGGGCCCGTGGTTGTGGAAGACGAGAGATTCCTCACCATGGAGGTGGTCGTTCCACGTTATCCAACTTCTAGGAACGACTTTTCTAAAGAGCCCGTCCCAGACCCCGAGCTGGTATTGTCTGAGATGGGGTCGAAGCAAATCTCCGCCCTTCGGTCTAATTTCCACATCCCCGCCCATATTGAGATCGTTCCGACGAGGGACGACGTGATACAAGTCCACCGGCCCGGGTATTGTGCATTATATGCCTACCCGTTCTTGGTGGGCTACTCTCTTCCTCTTCCTCCATTAGCGGAAGAGTTCTACCGTTTCTACGGCGTTTGCCCGGCGCAGATTTCCCCCTATTTTTACAAAAAAATTCTTAAGTTGACGAAGTTCACGGAGTTGGCCAGCTGCGAGGTCTCTATCCGTCACCTGCTGCACCTTTTCTCACCAAGATTTTATAGAGGCACCATGATTCATCTTTGCCACCGCGGAACTAAAGGACTGGTGGCGGGCATGGATGATAAAGAGAACCGCCGGTTCTGGTTCAGTTATTTCTTCATCAGGACCGAGTACGTATTAGCGAACCCAAGTGGGTTCCCTGAGCAGTGGAACTTCAATCATAAGTATATTTTACCGTTTGAAGTGTGTTTGCTTACCTTTCTTCATTTTTTTGACTCGTTCATTTTTTTGTAGCTGATAGACATCCACCTTCTCTGGTTGCCGACATCGAAGACCGGTTAGCTCGCGTCCTGCCTCACACTGTGGGGATTCGTGATTGGGTGTCCTTCAATAAGAGGTTCAGGACCAAGACTTCGACCGGTAAGTTAGATTTAGGTCGTGTAATCGTTTTTCCCTCATTAAAGCATGTTGCTATTCATTGTTGTTTATTGACACCGCTTCCTCTTTGTGTCAGGTCGAAAACTTCCAAGAAGGAGAAGGCTCCCCTACTTGCATTCCATCAGGCGGTCGCCTGGGCTGGAATGCAGTTCGTAATGGCATAATCTATAAGGATCGATCACCCTCAAACCTTGTCAATGGGTGACTCCGGCCCACAGGCGACCGTTATGTCGGCGGAGGCCCCGTCCCTCCAGGTTATTCACCTGATCGACGAGTCTTCTCCCGGCGAGGAGGAGACGGCTCTGTTAAAAAGGTGGAGGCTAGAGACTGGCAGGGTCACCACGGTCGCTGTCGCGCCTGAGGGGCCGGTTGTGTTGGACGCGGAGTCAGGGTATCCTCGAGGGTGCTCCCACGCCGGAGGTCGCCGCGAAAGAAAGGTTGTCAGAGGAAGAATGGGCCACCACAGGGGAAGAACGTGCACGAACGACTGAGGTTGGCGCGTCATATGTGGACGTGAGAGATAAAATCGTCCTAATAGAAGACGATGGGTCAGGCTCCGACATCGAACCCGAGGAGGTGTGGGCCTTCGAAGAGAGGTTCACCTGCATAGAAATAAGGACTGAGGGGTCTAACCGAAACATTGTCATCCCCGTGGATTATAGCCTCTTGGTTAATTAAGAATTGGTGGTTCCGGCTTTCGCTCCTTTGTGCGCGGATTCTGAGAACAGGACGCTACAGAAGCTTAAGGATGCAGACCTGTCACTGGGCATCTCCGGCATGGCCCTGCGAGTAAGTTATTCTTTCTCATTTTAACTCCATTCACTTCTTTCATGTTGTTTGCCTCTGCTGATCCGTCTTCTTTTGTTTACTAGACCCTCATTTTGGAGATTGAGTGTGATCAACAGGAAGAGAAAAGGGAGGCCCTCTACAAGAATATGGAGTACAAATACAGAGAATACTGTTCCAAGCACCGAACGCTGGTCAGCATACTCAGCGAGGACGGCCAGTTTTAGACACTTCGTGATGAGGTGAAACAAAAAGGTGAGGAGCTGAGGGAGAAAGATGGTAAGCTCATGAGGACTATTGGAAGGTGCAATGTGCTTGAGGGAACACTGAGAGCTAAAGAAGACGAGATCAAGGTGAGCAAGGGAGTGATGGCCGAAAATGCTGATCTTCAGGCTCAGGTAGCATCTTTGTGGTCGACCTCAAACAGAGCGAAGCTAGGGCCATCGGCTTGAGGGGCGAGTTGACCGCCGGAACTGAAGAGTTGGAGCAGGTTGAGAGAGCGAGAATGGCTGTCGTGGCGGAGGCAGCTGCACTAGGGGATACCCTCCGCGTCTGTAGGCCCAAGCAGGCTAATGAGGCGGAAACGTCGGCGCTTAAGGAAGCGAGGCTTGAAGAGCGGATAGGTGGTTTGGAAGCGGAGCTATTAGACCTGAATGAGCAGATCGCTGCCCTGAAAGCCGAGAAGGCGCAGCAACAGGCCCAGCCGTCTATCTCTCATACTTCTACTGATCCTAGTGTATCACGGGAGTTGTATGAAAAGTGGGTTCATGTTGAGGCCCAACTTGACATATATAGGGCTCTGATGATGGTCAGGAAGGCTTCCGAGGCGGAGTTCGGGGATGCTCGTGTTAAGGCACGTGCAGCTCGTGACGCATGTGG
This sequence comes from Nicotiana paniculata, assembly GCA_005239505.1. Lineage (NCBI taxonomy): Eukaryota > Viridiplantae > Streptophyta > Magnoliopsida > Solanales > Solanaceae > Nicotiana > Nicotiana paniculata. The sequence goes on along the minus strand of ML344183.1, from coordinate 54,160 downwards.
TTTTGACCCTGGTACGCCTGGCATGGACGATGACGAAGATGACTTAGTCGGGCTTGCTTCTGATCATTGGTACGATGATGAGTATGCCGGCGGCGATGGTGATGGCTGAGATAATTTGGCGTAATGTTTTTGTACTTAGTTTTTGTTCTTTCTTTTTCGTGGGGGCGTCTTTCAGGCCCTTTGTAGGATGTTATATTTTGAATGAAATGATTTACATTTTGTTGTATGCTCTCACCCCTTTTCACTTTTCTGCGGATGTTTTTCCTTGTAAGATTTCCTGACTTTTAGTTGTTCCGAACGTGGTCGGTCATTAAAACATTCGAACGTCGCCGAATATTAGTCGATTCGGGCGAGGTTGAATATGAATTGGTTCGAACGAGATCGAATATAAGTCGACTCAAACGAGGTCGAGTGTAGACTTTTTTTTAAATGAGTCGAATGAGGTAGAATATAGGCTTAAAAATAGTTCGAACGAGGTCGAATGTAAGTTTATTCGAATAAGGTCAAATGTAAGTCGATTTGAACAAGGTCGAATGTAGACTTAAAAAATAATTTGAACGAGGTCGAATGTAAGTCGATTCGAATGAGGTCGAACATAAGTCGATCCGAACGAGGTCGAATGTAGACTTAAAAAATAATTCGAACGAGGTCGAACGTAAGTCGATGAGGCCGAATGTAGACTTAAAAAATAGTTCGAATAAGGTCAAATGTAAGTCGATTCGAACGAGGTCGAATGTAGACTTAAAAAACAATTCGAACGAGGTCGAATGTAAGTCGATTCGAACAAGGTTGAACTTAAAAAATAATTCGAACAAGGTCGAACGGAAGTCGATTCAAACGAGGTCGAATGTATACTTAAAAGATAATTCGAACGAGGTTGAATGTAGATTTAAAAATAATTCGAACGAGGTCGAATGTAAGCAGATTCGTACAAGGTCGAATGTAGACTTAAAAAATAATTTGAACGAGGTCGAATGTAAGTCGACTCCAACGAGGTCGAATGTAGACTTAAAAAATAATTCGAACAAGGTCGAATATAAGTTGATTTGAACGAGGTCGAATGTAAGCCGATTCGAACGAGGTTGAATATAGACTTAAAAAATAATTCGAACGAGGTCGAATGTAAGTCAATTCGAACGAGGTCGAATGTAAGTCGATTCGAACGAGGTCGAATGTAGACTTAAAAATTAATTCGAACAAGGTCGAATGTAAGCCATTAGCGTAATGTGTAAACTTGGTGGAGGCATGCAGGAACATCATATGCTTGTGTATATGCTTATATATTCATCAGAGAGTTTTACATGTTTCCGCGCAGTTCGTGCATACATTCGAGAAGTCCCAGTCTATCTAGTCCCTTCATCGATCGACCTGGAGAATTAGTTGAGAGGTCGGGCGATGAACTTAACACTTTAACTTCGAGACATCCTCCTCGTCCTCATTAAAAACATCCCCAAGAAAACCCAATTGAGACAAAACTCAGGTGAGGGAAAAAGAGTACGACTTGGGGGACGTCCATCTTCATAAGTTGAAGTATTTGAGGTGGGCGACGTTCCAATCTTTTGACAGTAGTTTCCCCTCCATTGTTTCTAGTTGGAACGAACCTTTTCTTACTGTCGCCGTGATTTTGTACGGACCGTCCCAATTGGTTCCCAGTTTGCCTTCCCGTGGGTCTTTGCTTGCGCTTGTGTTTTGGCTTTGAGTACATAGTCCCCAACCTTGAGCGGCCTGACTTTGGCTTTTTTGTTGTAGTACCGTTCTGCCTATTTTTTTTTAGCTATCATTCTTATGTACGCCATGTCTCTCCGCTCTTCGGCTTCGTCGAGGTCTTGCCTTCTGCTCTTGTCGTTGCTTGGCCCGCTCTCGTTTGAGTACCTTAGGCTTGGTTCACCAACTTCGAGCGGTATTACTGCATCAGTCCCATAGACTAGTAAGTGTGGTGTTTATCCTATGCTTGTTTTTGGCGTCGTGCGATATGCCCATAGCACTTTTGGTAGTAATTCCGGCCACAATCCCTTGGCGTTCTCAAGCTTCTTTTTCATGATGTTCAATATTGTTTTGTTGGAGGGCTCTGCCTGACCGTTGCCTGCGGGGTGATATGGCATGGAGAGTATTCTCTTGATGTGCCATTTCTTGAAGAACTCGACGGTATTTTTCCCAGTAAACTGGAGTCCATTGTCGCAAATGATTTCTTTGGGGATGCCGTAGCGGCATATGATGTTTCTCCATACGAATGTGATAACTTCCTGTTCGCGTATTTAGGCGAATGCACCTGCTTCTACCCACTTGAAAAAATAGTCAGCTAAAACCAAAAGAAATCTTACATTACCACGTCCCGCTGGGAGGGGTCCAATGATGTCCATTCCCCATTTGATGAAAGGCCAAGGTGAGGTGACTGAGTGGAGGTTCTCTCATGCTTGGTGAATCATGGGGGCATATTTTTGTCATTGCTCGCACTTTCTGACGAAGTCGACGACCTCTTTTTTCATGGTGGTCCAGTAGTAACCTGCTCGTATGAGGCATCTGACGAGGGCTCGATTGCCGGTGTGTGCTCCACAGTGGCCTTCGTGTACTTCTTCGAGGACGCGTCTTGTTTGGTTTGGTCCTAGACATTTTGCCAGGGGACCGCCAAACGTTCTTTTGTACAAGTCGTTGTCGATGATGTTGTACATCGCCGCCTGCATTCAAAGCTTCTTGGATTCTTTTTTATCAGGTGGGAGCACTTCATCCTGCAAATATGAGATAATACGATTGCGCCAGTCCCAAGTCATGTTTATAGTTCGTACCTCGATTTGATCTATTGATGAATGCAGGACAGTGACCACGATCTCTATTTTGTTTATGTTCTTGGTAGCCGCCGCTTGTTCGGCGAGGCTGTCTGCCTCGATGTTCTGTGCTCGAGGTATCTGGTCGAGTTGGCTTCATCGAACTCGGGCAGCAACTTGCAAATCTCAGCCTGATATTTTTGTAGCCTTTGTTCTTTGATTTGGAAAGTCACTGTGACTTGATTAAAGGCGAGTTGTGAGTCACAGAGGAGGATGACACGTCGTGCTCCGTATTTGAGGGCCAATTTTAATCCTGCAATCACGGCCTCATAATCAGCTTGATAGTTAGTCATATCGGGGCACCGTATGGACTGGCGAATTACTTCGCTCGTCGGGACCTCGAGTACGAGTCCCAGTCTAGAACCGGATGCATTGGAGGCGCCATCGGTGTATAGAATCCACATGTGGGTGACTCGGGGGAAGTGTTAGAGGCTTCCCTCTTAACTTCGGGCATTATTTTGGCAATGAATTTGGCGATGAAGTCGGCGAGTACTTGCGACTTTATCATTGTTTGCGGCTGATATGTTGTATCGTGCTCCCTTAACTCTATGGCCCATTTAGCCAACCTGCTCGACAGTTCAGATTTATGTAGGATGCTCCTCAGGGGAAAAGTTGCGACTACCTAGATGGGGTGGCATTAGAAATAAGGTCTGAGCTTCCGTGAAGCTACTACTAAAGCCAGGGCTAACTTTTCGAGGTGGGGGAACCTCGTTTCGGTGTCGACCAAAGTTCTGCTAATGTAATAGATTGAATATTGCGTACCTTTGTTTTCATGGATCAAGACTGTGCTTATCGCAACGTCGGACACGGCCAGGTAGATTAGGAGGCGCTCTCCGGGTTTCGCCTTGGCAAGTAGTGAGGACGAGGACATGTATGCTTTTAATTCTCTTAGGGCATCAACGCACTCGGCATTGGAGTCCGTTGTCCTTCTTGGGCACGCCGAAAAATTTGTGGCACCTATTGGAGGATCGTGAGATGAACCTCGACAGGGATGCTATTCGGCTAGTCAACTTTTGAACATGCTTCTTGCTGGTAAAATTTTCAGGCATTCCCTCTATAGACTTGATTTGGTCGGGGTTAACCTAAATGCCTCTCTGCGACACCAAAAAGTCGAGAAACTTTCCCGAGGTCACTCCGAAGGCGTATTTCTTAGGGTTCATCTTCATGTCGTACTCTATGAGTATGTCGTCCTCTTTCCTTTTCGACTTGACCAACATGTTGTCTATATACACTTTCATCATCTTGCCGAGCTGCTCTTTGAACATTTTGGTTACTAGCCTCTGGTAGGTTGCCCCTGCATTTTTCAATCCAAACGATATGACTCTGTAGCAGTACGTCCCTTGGTGGGTGATAAAAGCGGTTTTCTTCTGGTCCTCTTCCTCCATGAGGATTTGGTCATAATCCGAATAGGCGTCCAAGAAACTTAAAAGCTCGTGCCCCGTCGTTGCGTCGATGAGCTAATCAATGTGAGGCAATGGAATGAATCTTTCGTGCAGGCCTTATTTAGATCTATGAAGTCCACGCACATGATATATTTCTTGTTTTTCTTTTTCACCATGACCACGTTAGCGACCCATTGGGGGTATTTTGACTCTCTAATAGAACCATTTGCGGGCAACTTTTCTACCTTTTCGCGGACGACATCGTTTATGGCAGCGTTGAATTTCCTTCTAATCTGCCGTATTGTGGGTAGAGTGGGTCGACATTCAACTTATGTGTTGCAATTTCCTTCGGGATTCTGGCATATCTGCGTGGGAGAAGGCAAACAAGTCTGCGTTGTCAGTTAAAAATTTATAGAATTTACCTGGCTCTAGGAGTTTGTGGCCGATGTAGGCTTTTTTGTTGTGGTCGCTTTAATCTAATTGTACGGGATTGAGGTCCTCCACCATTGAACTTGCGGCTTCCACGGCGTCGGGTTCTTTGATGACATCACTGCTTGACCCCGACTTCGCTAATTGATACGCTTTCGCGCCTTCACCTTTCAACTGTTGGGTGTATGTGCAATCTTGGGCGATAAGATAGTATTCCTGGACTGTGCGTTGTTCACCGCGAATGCTGAACACTCCCCACGGGGTAGGAAACTTGATGGCCTGATACAGGCTGGAGGGGATGGCCCTCATGGCATGTATCTAGAGTCACCCTATAATGGCATTGTAGGATGTGTCTTGATCCATGACGTGGAATGTTTTTTCCAAGGTGACGCCCCCGGCCAGAACGGGCAGTGTGATCTCTCTGGAGGTCCGTTCAACTACATTGTTAAAACTTGTTAGCATTATGCAGCGGGGTATTATCTTATTCTCGAGTCTTATTTGTGTGAGAAATCTGGGATGGATAATACACGCGCCACTTCCGTCGTCTACCAAGATCCTTTTTACATCGGTATCTGAATTTTGTAAAGTAATGACAAGAGCATCATAGTGAGGAAAGGCCAAACCATTGGTATCCGACTTATCGAAGATGATACTTTCTTCGAGGTCGTCATACCGTTCATAGGTGATCGACCGCTTCAACTTGCGGGTGGTGGTGAATTTCACGTGATTGATTGTCACGTCGTCGCCTCCGCCGATGATCATTTGGATGGTGCGATCTGGGGAGGGCGACTTTTTGGGGCCTTGATGTTGTTCCCGCTCACGGCCGAAATTGGCTCTTCCTCGGTCGCTCATTAGCTTCCTCAAATGTCCTTGGTGGAGCACGTTTACTACCCCTTGCCGCAAGGCTATACAGTCCTCGGTCTTATGGACTCGTTCCTGATGGAATTCGCAGAGAGCATTCGACTTTCTGGTGTTTGGGTCGGACTTCATCTTTTGCGGTCATTTCACCTTGGGGCCGCGCTTCTCTAGGGCGTAGACTATTTCTGAAGGAGAAACAAAATGAGCAGATAACAGTGGAGGCATACCTCTTTCATTTCAGTGAGTCCTGTTTATGGCCTAGATGGGTCGTCGCCCTGGTTGGGGGTAGTAGGACGACCGTTCTGACGTATGGCTGGTGCATGTCACGATTGAGGCGATTTCCTACATGATCCCTTCGGCCATCATTTCGATGGTATTTCCTTGACTCCATATGGACCGACGTCAACCGCTGGGTTGGTCCGTTAAGTTCGTCCTCGTCCGCTCTTACCTCGGTACATTAGGCGTTGTGTATTTCCTCCCAGGTAATGGGGGGTATTTCATGAGCATGCTCAATAGCTTTCTAGTTGCCCTCGACCCGCTCCTGTTTAACCCGTTCTGGAAAGTTGCAACCGCCATTCCCTCTGACACGTTTAGATGGCTCATTCTCACTTTGTTGAACCGGGCGAGGAAGTCCCTTAGTCCTTCGTCGGGCGATTGTTTAATGGCGAATATGTCATTCACCCTGGCTTCTGCTTTCTTGGCCCCGGCATGGGCAGTGACGAACTTATCGACCATCCCCTCGAATGTCTCTATGGAAAGTGTTGGTAATTGTGAGTACCATGTCAGGTCTCCCCCGGTCAGGGTTTCACCGAACTTCTTCAACATTACCGACGACACTTGTTCTTTGATAAGGTTGTTGCCTTTCACGGTGGTGACATAGTGGATGATGTGATTTTCAAGGCCTGTTGTGCCGCCATATATTTTTAAATACGACGGCATCTTGAAGGTTTTGGGTATGGCATGTGGTGTTGCCTCATCGTTGTACTGCTCTTGCATGAACTGACCGACGTCCCGCTTAGGCAGGAGTTTTGGGGATCCTGGTATCTTATCAACCCTCTCTTGGTGTTCCCTCATTTGGTCGCGGAGTGCTTTATTCTTGTTTTCTATCTCCTCCATTTTCCTCAGAATAGCAGTGAGGGCGTCATTACCTGCATCATCAATAGTGTGAGTGATACATGTTGGGGGAGAGGCGTGTTGCTCGTTGATGGTCGTTGTGATGTCGACGCGTGCATTGTTCCTATTCTCCCCTTGAGCGGGTTTGTCGAGTATATTATTTAGAGTACTTGTCAGCCACGCTTCCAATAATTTTTTCACTGTTTTCGTGCTTCCTCTATCGTGGACGTAGAGGCTCCTTTCCCATGAGAAGCTGTAACTCCCATGGGAGGGGGGAGGGGTGAGTTACTCCGCCTGGATGAGGCGCTTGGCGTCTCGTTCTCCTCGTCATCTCTGTTAACCTCGTTGATGGTTCTTAGGAGGTTAGTAGTGACGTCCGCTACTGCTTTTAATCTTTCCTCTTCATTTCCTGCCATTGTTAGTTCGTGCAAGCAAGAAAAAAGAAAGCTTTGTCGTTGTTTTTTTTAGATCTAGAAGGAACTAAAATTTTAACTAGAAAATCCCCACAGACGGCACCAAATCGTTTGACCATAAAGTGCTAAGTGTTTTGTCAAATTAATTAAGTAGTAAGATAATAGGTAAATCCTAGTTAATCATAATAAATTCTAGATCTAAAACTAATGGAATCAGTGATGTAGGGCTGTATTCAAGATTATTAAATGTCACGAAGGTGTTCAATGATTATCAATAAATGAGAGGATAATGGTAAATAGCAAATATCATAAATGACAATAAATGTAAATAGGGGGAATCATTCACCCAAATATTGAATGATGTGGATGATTCCACCTTCTAACAATAACGTGTGAAGCAAAATATGAGAATGGACAAAGTAGTGAGTGTTTTTGCAAACGTAGTGAGTGTTTCTCACCCACTATTGGTTGGTTGACCTTGGTCGGTTTTTGCCAAATTTCCAGTAGTGAGTGTTTCTTGACAATCAAATACTTCCACACAAATCCTTTACTCGATGGAAAATAATTCAAATATATATATATATATATATATATATATATATATATATATATATATATATATATATATATATATATATATATATATATATATATATATATATATATATATATATATATATATATATATAAAGAAGATGAACAATTCGTAAGGGAAGCTCAAATGTTCTCTTCCTCTACAACACCAACGGTTTGTTTCGGTTTTCCTATATATTTATATACATAATACAAAATTGATCTATAATAAAGTGATATCAAACATCATTTTGGCTAGCATTGACATTTATCTTTGTTTTGTTTCTTTTTTCTTTTTTGTGTGACATATTTTTATTTTTTAATAGGAGAAACTTTTGAAAATATCTGAAAATCAAACTTAAATACGCATATATTAAATATGTATTTAAGAAACATTTTTTCTAAACAAAGAACGTAAAACTCTTGAAACTTTTTCCAATTCATAGAAATCTAAGGTAATTAATTAAAAATAAATGATCAACTAGGTGAGTAAGAGTGAATTGCACTTAGATGATTATTTTTGCTACATTAAGAATTTTAACAAAATTAGATTTGGCGCTTTTCTAAAACCTATTTTGTTGAATGGTATTCAATCTTGCGTATAATGTTCAATTTAGGAAACAGTAAAGTGTGTGGATAAATTTAAATTTGTATTGGTGATATTGTGAAGTTCGAGGCTATCCATAAGAGAATATTTATATTTTTTTTTATGTGTGAAAATTCTATTTCTTTTATCTCGATTAAGTTTATTCAAGAATTATAATGCTAATTTATTTATTTTTACCGCATGAAGCGCGGTTAATTTGACTAGTTAATAATAAAATTGGCCTACTAACCTTATTTTATTCATTGAAAATATAACAAATATTACTAAACTTTTCACTCCAAATGCAACTTTGAAAGTAAAAAGAAGTTAGTTTCTTCTTGATATCTGAAAAAAATATTATGAGAAAAAGAAAAGGCCAAAAAATCAATTAAAATGGACCGGAAGGAGTACACACCTTCCCCCACCCACCCCAACTTGTGACTATTCTATAGATGTTTACCTTAAAGCTAAAGGCTAAGATTCAGTAAAACGCATGACAAAGAATTAAAGCTAGGGTAAGCTGTTAAAAAACAAAGCATATCATAGTAAAATTAAGACAGGTCCTATGGCAACGTCAAGAAAAGCGACTAGTAGTAGTAGAACATGCCTTTGTTCCCCAACCAGCCATCCAGGCTCGTTCAGATGCAGCCTTCATAGAAAGCAGCAATTTATTACAAAGTTCATAGGCACATCAATGTCACATAGTAGTAGCAACAAATTGGATGTCTCTTTCAAGAATACTACCGTCAAACCTTTCTATAACAGTCAATCTCGTTTGTTTCAAATATTTTTAAATGTTATAATAAATTGTTATTATAGAAAACATATATTTATAATAGAACATGAAATTCGATTCCAGAAAATTTTGATTTTTATAAAAAAGTATTGTCATATAAATATATTGTTATAAAAAGGTCTGACTCTACGCTACAGCGGACATGTCAAAGGTGAGCGCCTTCCTCATGCGCATTATTATCAAGCCTACAAACCATCATCAAAAGAGAATTACAAAGAACTTCAAGCCCAGCCCACCAGATTCTCCATTCTCAATGGCAATCACAATCGGCTGGTTGTCTCTTTGAATCTTGATCCCACCCCTCTTTAATCATTTTCTCTTGTCTTTTTAATTCTTTGTGGTTACTGACAGAATTTAATTAACTGGATCTGAAGTATACTGATGTTTGGCTAACAATTTATGTTTTTGCATGTAATTTACCTTGATTTTGTCTCGATCTTATTAATTTTAGCGTGAATATTTGTGATTCGGGCTAAATAATGATAATTTATATGTGTAGGAGTCAATTGGAAATGATTTGAAAAGTTTTCATACAAAGTAAAGTAAGAAAAGAGCACAAAAACATCAAGTACCTAGCTAAACCGTGCTACAGACCAAGCTTGACCGTGCTACGGACCATACACCAATATATCTACTATTACTAGTATATTTGTTTGTGACAATAATGAGTGTGAATTTAATATAATGTACATATTCATTTTTAAGAATTCCAACTCTATATAATTCGATTGCAGAATATAAGGGGTATGGTCACACCTACTGATTCAATATATCCCTGCTATATATATATATTGTTCCATTTGAGACGCCCCCAAGCCCAGGCTCAGTATTTTTATTTTATTCAGCTTTTCCCCCCTTTTTTAGGTCAGTCTCCTTCTCTTGTTTTCTTTTTCTCCGAGAACTTTAAAAAGCAGATGTATAAACTTTGAAAGTGCTTTTGTGAATTTTCAAGATAGATCAAAATTTTCATGTTGACTTGTTTGGTTTTCGTTACTCTTGACTCCTGAGTATGATGATGATTGAAGACGCAAACTATTCAACTTTAGGAGTACCATTAATTTGGAATCGAGCCGAAAAGTTCCTACTAAACACGATAGAGTACTACTTAACTTCTAGTTAAGCATGGATGGATACTTTGTTACTTCCTAATCACAACCTTTGGCGATAGTATTTTCACATTCATTTTCAGATTTACTGATATAGGTCAGATTTTTTAAGGAAAAAATCGTACTAGCTTAGATTATAATTAAGCGCAGCAGTAACACAAACTACGACGACTACTCTGTGGCACTGCAACAGGAATAAAAAAAACCTACGAGCTCCTAATGTCCTAATACAACATCAATAAAGTGAGTATCTAAAGTATAGTGTATGGATTCTAGGGAACTCAGTAATTTTTACATAAACATTATGTTTTTATTAAAAATTTATTAAATATGTATAAATATATAATTGTGAATCCAATTATTATGATATGTTAATTTGAGATTGTAACAAGAATTCATAAACTTTAAATTCTGGATCTACCGACGACGACGACGACAACAATAACAAACAAGGAAACAATAAAAACAAAAAAAAAGATAAGTGATGCCCAGTAGGATGCAGTCACGTTGCGTTGTCCTCTCTATAACTTTTTCTTCTTTTGGTAGCTAGTAGTAATTAATGCCTTTTTAATTATCTTCACTTATGGTAGTAAAGTAGAAACTTGAAAAGATTCTGGAAGCTGGCAGGATAAGACATATATAGGTGATCCCATCTTTGATTTTGTTTTTAGCCTTTTTGAGCATTACTAACAGAAATGTCCAAATCTAGTACACCTAAAGCCTAAATTCAAGGAAAATATCGGAATGTAAGTTGCATTGGTAGTGCTTAAAATTCAAGTAAAAATTGCGCGGGCCGTCTTATTTGGTCGCTCACATTTAACTTATATCCGTTTTATAAAAAAAAATTAATTTGTACTCACTTTTTAAATAATTTCAGTTTATTTTTCCTCGCTGAGCTGAAGTTCAGCAGTTAAGCTGAAGTTCGCCAGTTATAAAGACAAAACTTCAGCATACGGGGTTGAAGTTCCCCAGTTACAAAAACAAAATTTCAGCTCTAGAGCTGAAGTTCCCAAGTTATAAAGACAAAAACTTCAGCATATGGGGTTGTAGTCCCCCAGTTAAAAAGACAAAGAGCTGAAGTTCCCCAGTTACAAAGACAAAGTTTTGTAAGCTGAAGTTTTTGTCTTTGTAAGTAGGAAATTTTAGTCTCGTATGCTAAAGTTTTTGTCTTTATAACTGGGAAACTTCAGCCTCGTATGCTGAAGTTATACACAAAATAGGGTACGTTTATAATTTTTTTACAAAACGGATATAAGTTAAAATGTGACACAAAAAATAAATACAAATGTAAAAGCTCCAAAATTCAAACCCCACATGTCACGTCCCAAAGAGAAAAAGGAGAATTGGATAAGCCTAAACTTTGGATATGAGCACTTTATGTTGTACCCCACTACCACAAGCTATAGCATCCAAGTTAAATTAGGAAAAAGAATTGACCGTTTTTCAAAATTAAAGCGAGACAAAAATCACCTTCTTATCCAAAATTATGAATGAGTTCAACTTTTATACAACAACAGTTTATTAATAACCTTGAAAATAAGGTTGGCAAAATGCTACAATAGGTGATTTTACATTGATATTGTAAAAACTATTCATATTATCAATGTATAAAAATTAAATTCATCATTAAATTAATTAACTAGCAAAGCAAATACTCCACAAATCACCATACTAATAATTCCATAAAGCAGAAAGGTAAGGTGAAAAAGGAGTGGAATGGTTTCTCGAAAATGTCGAAAAGAAGCATAATAAGTTGGAATTAACCATCCATTATTGGACTCATTACCAACTAAAAATGATAAAGTTATCCAACTTACATGCATAGGATAGCACAATTGACTCTTCAAGTGAAGTTATTTATCCCATACAAGAGGGCTGCTTCGAGTAGCTCCACCAAATGAGGATAAAAGAGAAATTAAAGGGGAGGAGAATAAAAAAATAAAGTTATTTAACCCACGAAAAGAATTAGGATGCGGTTTCTATATTTCAAGTGAGTTATTTTTCCTTTTTTGAAAATAAATTGGAAAAACAATTTAAGTTAAGGTTGAGTGTTCGAATTAGTTTATGAGAAATTTATTTTGGAATACATTTTTATCGCTTTTAGTAAACTAGTATATATAAATGTGCGTTGCACGTTAATAATGACACATGATTGTTTAAATATATTATAATTATATTAGTGGATGTCTATAACTCCTAAAGAAGTTACCCCCACTACTCTTCTCCATTGACCTCCATAACTTCTTCCGTGATCTTCCCTCATGATCTCAATAGTTAATACCATGTTGGGCATCCCTTTGTATTACCTATATTATCCTATAAATAGAGGGTTTGTGCATCACATTGTACACATTTGAATAAATTGAAGAAATACGAATCTCTCCTCTCTTTCTCTCTATATCTCTTATCTAATTTCTTATTTTATGTTATTGCTTTGAGCTTAGTTTCTTAATACATTATCAGCACGAAACTTTTATCAACATAGAAGATATGAATGATCAAGAACCTTCAATCAATTTGGTTGAACCAATGGAAATATTGGCATTATTACATGCCATATTAATATTTTATTTTCTTCTATTGTTCAGGGAGTATTATTTTCAATCATACCATGAATTACATGTTTAATTTATGAAAATTTAAGACTTGGTGTAATTTAGTGTTACTTGGCCATTTTGTTTCATTTGTGCGGGAAAATATGATGATTGGATCAGGAATGATCACGTATAATTTTAGTGATGGTTGCATTGAAAGAAAATTACTAAGGTACATATAGAGCACCTCTGCTTTCGAATGGAAAATAGGAGGTATGATCTCATGAGCCTTATTTTCTGATGGTATAAGATAATATTTTAACTAAATCAATATTATTATGAAATGTAATTATGATTATATGGTTATAAAACCATAAGATTTTTTAATTATACATTATTTCATAGAATTTATGAGATGCATATTTGGTTGACATAGAGTAGAAATACAGTGTATGACAATTTCTTTTCACGAGTCTTTTCTTTTAATGCACTTATTTATTTGGCAGTTCTACGGAACCATTTATTTATTTCAGTATAAAATTTGATTAACTATAAGTTTCATAGCATGAAAGACTGTCACGACCCGATTTACCCTCCGTAAGGCATCGTGACGACACTTAGTCTCTACGACTAGGTAAGCCTAATTGTGGAAAAGATATTAAATAGAAGCAATAAAATAAAGACGAAATAAAGTAAATCTACAAATAAAACATTGCCACTTGGCTCGTACAAAATACAACTTCCCAAAAACTCGGAATATCACTTTAGTCACAAGCTCTGTCTCAAAATAGCTCTATACAACGTAAGGGGATTTACATGAAAAATCTGTCTAAATCTGGAGTGGAAGGTGACTCGAAGGACTCTGCGAATGCGGCATAATTACCTTTTGGTCTCCTCGAAGCAGCCTCGGACCCCTAGCCACGAAACTGAGTGCGGGTACCTGGATCTGCACACGAAAAATATATGCAGGAAAGGGCATAAGTACACCACAATTGGTATCCAGTAAGTGCCAAGCCTAACCCCAGTCAAGTAGTGACGAGGTCAGGTTAAGGCTCTACTGGATTTTTCATAAGTAAAACAGTGTAAAATAGTACAGAGGAATATAAATTCTAAGGTAAGCAGTAGAAACACATAAATCTGAGAAGTAAAACAACGACAGGGAGCCCTTGGCTCAGTACAAATATCACACGGTGGAATCTTTCGGGATACGTCCAGTAGTTCCAAATGTAAAGATGCAGTACAGGGGGAAAGCTCCTGGAATACGTCTGTAGTCCCAATTTAAATATGCAGTACAGGGGGAAAGCTCCCGGAATACATCTGTAGTCCCAATTTAAATATACAGTATAGGAGGAAAGCTCCTGGAATACGTCTATAGTCCCAATTTAAATATGCAGTACAGGGGGAAAGCTCCCGGAATACGTCTGTAGTCTCAATTTAAATATGCAATGCGAATGAATGTCGGATACAGTATATTTAAACAACTTAGGAAAAGAATCACATACAATAACAAGATCAAGACTAACTAACACGGTGCACATTGTATCAAATAGGGAATTTAGGTAAAACATGTAGGCATGCTTCGTCCTAATCTAAACTACGCAAGTAGCACATTAAACAGTGAAAAAGGAGTAAATTGATTTATAGTATGGATCATAAAAATGGAATTAAGAAACAATGGCCCGTGTACGTACTCGTCACCTCACCCACACGATGCCCATATAACAAATAGTATCAAAACAACCTAAGGGGAAGCCTCCAATACAGAGTTAGGAAAGCCACTTACCTCGACTACGCTACTCAACTCAAAACCACGCTCTTGCCACGAGTACTCGACTCTGAATGGCTCAAATCTATTCAATTCAATTGCATAATGTAAATATCACTTTAAGGAATCAATATAACTAATTAGTTAGAAGCTAATACGCGAAGTTTGGAAAATTGTCCCAAAAAATCCCCCGAGCTCACGACTCGGAATCGGGTAAAAGTTACAAATTCCGGACACCCATTCACTCACGAGTCTAACAATACAAGAATTACTCTAATCGGATATCTAAATTTTGATCAAAACTCGCAAGCTTGGCCTAAGAACTTTATCCAATTTTTTCCCAATTTTTCACCATAAATTCGAAATTAAAGGGTAGATTCAAGTGTATAATCATGAAAATTAGTCTAAACCGAGTAGGAATCACTTACCCAAATTGCCCAGGTGAAAATCTCTTCAAAAATCGCACTTTCCCGAGCTCTAAATCGTTTTAGAAATTATGAACTTCAAACCCTCGGATTTTTTGTATAAACAGCCCAGGTATTTTGCACCTGCGACTCTTGGACCACACCTGCGGTCCCGCACCTGCGGAAAATCAATCGCAGGTGCGAAAACTCACTAACAGGGTTGGGGCCGCACCTGCGGTCACTGGGCCGCATCTGCGGCTCCGCACCTGCTGAACCTATACCGCACCTGCAAACACTGGCTGTCCTTGTCCATGACCGCACCTGCGGATCCCCTACCCGCACCTTCGTGTCCACACCTGTGGCTCCCCTTCCGCAGGTGCGAAACACCTGCACCAGCAATGCTTCAGCTGGTTTCCTAAGTCCCAATTCACCACGTTGAGCATCCGAAACATCCCCGAGGCCCCCGAGACCTCAACCAAACTTACCAACCAGTCCTAATACCTTATTCAAACTTAGTCGAGCCTTCAAAACACATCACATAACATCAAAATCACCAATTTTGCGTGGATTCAAGCCTAAGAACTTATGAAAATTTCAAAATTTACAACCTATGCCGAAACACATCAAAACTAGTCCGAATGACCTCAAATTTTACACACATGTCATAAATGACACTACGGACCTACATCCACTCTCGAAATTCCCTTCCGATCCCGATATCAAAATTTCACCTATCGGCCGAAATTGCCGAAATTCTAACTTTCGCCAATTCAAGTCTAAATCTACTACAGAGCTCGAGAACACATTCCGAACACGCTCCTAACCCCGAAATCACCCAACAGAGCTAACGGAGTCGACGGAATTCCATTCCGGATCCGTCTTCACACAATTCCAACTACGGTTCGATTTCTAAAGCTTAAACTTATATATAGGGATTATGTATCCAAAAACTCTCCAAATTTCGCAACTAATCATTCCGAAAAGTCCCATAAGCAGATATCAAAGTGGGGAAAATAGTTATTGGTAATCGGGGCGCTAACTCTCAGAACGATCGACCGGGTCGTCACAAAGACTATATCGGAATATCATGTGAATGTATGGGAAATAGATTGAATTTTGTGACGTGTTTTTCTATGTCAATTTTATTTTATCTTAGATTACTAAATTGACAGAGAAGCCTATTTTTTCATTTCAACGTATCTAACTGTTGCATATAGCTTTCTCTTGTATAGAAATAATCTTTATATAGGTTCGTACTACTATGCATATAATCACGAACTGTTAATATTTTTAAAGGTTTGAGAGTGAGTCCCTAAGAATTTTGGCCCAATATGATATTTGTTAAGGTTAAGACGGTGGATTTAAGTTCAAGCGCACCATGAGGGTAAGACATCGGGTTCGAGTCCTGATGCTTCATGATGGTAAGAGTTGGGTTCGTGTCCCAACTAAATATTGCCTAACATGCCTTTATATGTGTAAGGCATTGGGTTTGAGTCTCAATGCACCATATTGATGATATAATGATGACTAAGGATAAATAATGTATTTTTCATTAAAAATTATGAATCTTGTCCCACTTGATTCGCACCATTCTTGAAGTGAATATGGTAGCGGTGCATAATAAGTCTAAATGAAGATAAGTGGTTGACCAATGAACATGGCCGGGCCAAAGATCAAAATAATAATAGTCATCATTATGGTAACTTTAAAAAGAAGAACAATAAGGGTTCTCAAAATAATCCTTCAAAGGTGAAGAAATGTGTATCAATATGGTCTGTAAATATGAGGCACGTTCAGACGATTATGATCCATTTTTTTGAAAATGTGACTTGCGATAAGCATTGTAAATGCAAACTCATTCCTGATGGTGAATGTGAAAATATATGATATAAAGTAATGAATAAATACGTGCAATGCATGATTGGATCAATACCACACAACTCCCATCTACGGGAGGTTTGAGTGAGATAAAGAGAATGAATTTTATTGTGTGGTTACATGAATATGTCATTGGTTGCGTACATGTGGTACACCAAAAATATTTTTTCGTGCCTTATAAAAGGTTATTAAAGGCAAAACTAAAGCAACAAATGATTTTGCTTACGATGATTTTGACCATGACAATTATTAAGAAATAATTTTCTCCGTAAAGAAGACATTCACTATATGGATGGTGTGACAAAAGATCTTGTCGTACAAAATTAATTAAGAGCTTTGGAAGAAGTAATTTGTTACTATCCAGATGAATGAAATTATTTTGACATTAATATTGTATAAAGTCTCAAAAGAAACTTTTTGAGTTTCAAATATATTAGCCAAAGTAGTTGGCATTTGAAAGGAAGATCGAATATCTTCATACTACTATAATCATACCGGGTAAATATGAAAGGTTGCCCGCTTTTTTCCCTATTTGTACTACACATGTATAAGCGTGGTGATGGAATCACATGCCACAAGTAAACTAGAGGTTTACTGAAATAAATATCAGTTGGCATGACCGGTCGACCATATCGGTTCAATTATGATGCTAAAAATGATAGAGAATTCACATTGGTGTATATTGAAGAATTAGGAGATTCTTCGAGAACTCTCATGTACAACTTGTTCTCATGATAAATTGATTACTATACCAGATAGGGTGGGATTGTATTCCCTGATTTTTGGAACGTATAAAAGGTGATATATATATATGGGCTCAGTCACCTGCCACGTGGACTATTTACTATTATATGATTTTAATAGATGCATCTATTCTATGGTCACGTGTGCATTTGTTATCAACTTGCAATTTGGCTTTTGCAAGGCTACTTGCTCAAATTACTAGAGCACAGTTCCAGAATATAAATTATGATGATTTATCTTGATAATGTTGGTTTAAATCCAAGTTGATTTAGCATAAATTGAATGCCTCCAATTATAGCTAAACCATTGGTTATGAGAACAAAACTCCCAAAAGGAAATTTGGTATAAAGTGTATTATTTAATATACAACAGCACTTGTACGCATCTAGCTAAAGAGTTATGATAAATTCTCTCTATTTTAATTGGTTCAGGGTCAGGAACCAAATAATTTCCATCTAAAAATATGGATGTGCTATATGATTTAATTGTTCCACCACAATGCACAATAATGGGTCCCCAAAAAAAGTTGGGGATATATGTTGGTGATCCCAGCATTAGAGGGGAAAATTGGCAGCTGAAAAAGTGATACGTGGAATGAATTATCATGAATACATCTAGATCCTCGTACAAAAAAATGTGAACTTGAAGTTCAAGTGATAATTCATTTGCAAAATATTGTCATACGCATTTACTGACCCAGCTAAATGTCATATTTCATCTGCTAATGCTCCAAACAGAATAATGTCCATGATGGACATAGTTTATGGCACGCATAAAGCGTAATAGACAAATCAGTTCCAAAGATAAAATTCCTTGAAGAAGGAGTGGTGCAAATGATCAAGATGGTCATAATAAGAAGGCAAGTGCTCTAGAAGAGCACCACGACATAACACTCTATAAGACCTCATGGAAGAGGCTCAGGTACCTGAAAATAATGAGATCTCGATAAGTTATGTCTTTATTGTGTGATGATGGAACCGATGTAAAATGATCATCGATGGTATTGTTGATATAAAGTATCGCTCAATATTTTTAATATTGACGGGAATCTTGAGCTCAAATTTGTCATGGAATTTGGACAGATAAATGATTGGTCAATGAAAAATAATCAAGATGGACTTCACTTGGAAAACATGAAGTTTTGGACTGATAGTCCCAACACCTGAAAGTATAAAGCCAGTGGGGTGACACAAGATTTTTCGTAAATGTCCTGACATTGATTATATGGAAACATGTTCCTTTGTATTGGATACAGTTGCTTTTAGATTTTAGTATGGCAATACCTAATAAATTTGATATGCGTATGTAAAATTATTAAAGGATTTAAACTGTTCTGAAACATATTAAGGTTCCCAAGAAATTCATTAAATAAAGTTTCAGCAAATCCTTACGTGGATTAGAAAAATCATGGCATAGATGATTTATTTTTATGTCAATTGCAGTTGATGCACTATGTATCTTGCTAGAACCACGAGAATAACAATATGCTAGTGAGATATAAGTTAATTCCTGTATAAAGATACTGGAATACTATTAGGATTATGTTGCAAAAGGAATCCTTGATATAGATTTGTTTATTCTAACAAATATTGTCAAGATTTTGTTGGTTATGCAATGCAGACATTTTCCTGAAGTTCATTCTTCGAACAATCTATTTGCATGTGAGGGTTGTCATATTATTATTCTACAACGCAGTTAATTGTTGATACCTATTCAAGTTATGCCAAGATAAGCAACTGATAAAGCAAATGACTCAACACACAACAGACATGTGACTTTTCTTTGAAGAGAAGATTCCAATAATATTGAAGATGATGTTGTTTGCATAGCTCAATTGAAATAAGGATATATTGAAGGAGACATAATAAAGCAAATTCCATCACAGTTTTTTTTCAGACGCATGATCTTCCAGAGAATGGTGAAATTGATATTCAACAAATTCGTTCATGTGATAATTTCGCTAATATGTCCACTAAGGTATTGCCAACCTCAATATTTGAGAAGTTGAAATACAAGATTGAAATGTATTCTCTTCATGAAATAAAAGTGATGTTTTCATCAGGGGGAGGCAAATACGCATTATACTCTTTTTCCCTTAACTAAGGTTTTATCCCACTGGATTTTCCTTGCAAGGTTTTTAATGAGGCATCAAGTAACGCGTATTACAAGATATGTGTACTCTTTTTCCTTCACCAAGATTTTTTCCTACAAGGTTCTTTCTTAGTAAGGTTTTAACGAGACAATCTATAGATATCCAAGGGGGGGGTGTTATGAAATATTATAATTATATTAGTGGATTCTATAACTCCTAAAGAAGTTACCCCCACTACTTTTCTCCATTAACCTCCCACTACTTCTTCATTATGGTTGTAACTCTCACACCTCCATAACCTCCTCCATGATCTTCCCCCATGATCTCAATAGTCAATACCATGTTCATGGCATCCCTTTGTATTATCTATACTATCCTATAAATAGAGAGTTTGGATGGGGCCGGGTTGTCGTGGCCAGCGCCTACAACTTTTGGGCCATTAACTTGTCCGCCGCTCCACGCACCCTACCTGACTGTTTGAAAAAATAAAAAATAAAAAATAAAGTTTGAGACATTTGACAAGCTAAGATAAAGTCAATGAAGCCAAAACGCACACAACACTTGTTATGTACGTGGCACCATTTACTGAAATCTTAGGAAAACAACTACAAAAAATTCCACAAACTGAAGTCACCCGTTTATCGGTTACAAATACTTTTTAAAATTCCAGCCGTTTGTCCAACGTTACCTGCCCTTCAACCACAAATAGATTCCACTTCTATATTTGTTCAACTTTTTCTATTGATGTCTCAATCTCTTTTTTATCCATTTCTTCGTTGAAGAAAGAATTTCTAAATAGATTCAAATATCACGCAAACTTTCTCATCTTTATATTTTGTGTAACAGACTCAAGTATTTTGTCTCATATAAACGGATATGTTTGCTCTTAAAATGCTAATGTTTGTTTTTCTTTTGTTTACTCTAAGAAAATTAACTTACTTTATCATTCAATGCATGCATTTAATATGTTTGTGCCATTAAAATTCTTTAAATTAAATTATATCACATAAACAATGGTGATGAAGAAAATAGCCTATCGAACCCTCAGAATGGAGCTAGGTTATAACTGAATGAATGAATAGCCTGAAGAACACTTGAACAGTTGCTAAAAAACAAAAGTAAATTTTATTGTTTTGATATGCGTGCCAACAATGATTAAAAAATGAAAAGGTTGTCCCATTTATATAGTCGGAAAATTTCAAACCTAATATATGTCTAAGTAAGGCAAAATCATTTCTTTCCTTTTTTTTCCAAAGAAATCACGATCCGCAGTTAATATCGGGAGTGATCTGCGCCGTCATATCCGGCAGACGACATATATTTTGGCTACTCGTTCGTCCTCTTTAACTGTATTCCCTTTAACCTCGATTCTTCATTTCGCTCGAGCTTGATTCCTCTCATGTGTGGCCATGCTCGATTCCCAACGTATCATCCCTCCACAATCGGGCTCCGATATGTGGGCACCCTTGGTTTTACCCGAGCCCCCAACGAATCACCTTGTTCCTTGTTTTTTTATCAAAAAATTGGAGGTAATTTTATCCCTGATTTTACCCGTACACATAGTGTAAACACAAAACAAAAAAGAATTATACTTCCTCTTCTTGTATAGAGAACGCGGACGAATTAGACAACTATGTACCTACTAAATTGAAAACTGCTTTCTTAATCCTTTTTGTTTTTTGAAAAGTTTTAATTTATACATCATTTACACTATCCAAGCCAAAAAAATTAAGAGAATTTTCAGAAATTACTATTGTTTAGTGGCTATTAACTTCCTATAATTATCATATACATAATTACTATCTATAGTTACTATTAGGTTGTTACAATAGTGTATTCGCGTTGTTGTATTCATGAATACACCAACAAAAAATACCTAAAAATCAGGGCAGTCCATCTATATGCGCATGTATTCACATGTATTCGCGCCATGTATTCATGAATACAATAACAAAAAGCACCTAAAATCAGGGGAATCCAGTTGTACGCGCATGTATTCACATGTATTCATGATGTTGTATTCATGAATACATGCAGTAAAAAGCGCCTAGTCCAACTGTACACGCATGTATTCACGTCATGTATTCATGAATACAACATCAAAAAAGCGCCTAAAATCAGGGCAGTCCAACTGTATTCACATGTATCCGCATTGTTGTATTCATGAATACAACAGTAAAAAGCGCCTAAAATCAGGACAATCCAGCTGTATGCGCATGTATTCACATGTATTTGCGCCATGTATTCATGAATACAGTAACCGCAATCACCTTAAAAATAGGTATGCCCAGTTGTTTAAGAGAGGTAAAACATAAATAGCGTATTTCATACCTCAATGATAGCATATTCATAAATAATTATTTGCTATGAAATATAAAAAGTAACAAAAAAAAGTAATATTTTAAATGATTTTTATTTACAATAAATAAGATATATACCTTTACAACATAAGATAAAGTTTCCTATAACTCGAACTTGTAAATTGGGTCAATTAGAGTGTGCCAAAATTGATCAACGAATGAATCTATTTCAACGCATTTCGTCCAAATTTGGACAGGGTACAATTATGTGGACTAACTTGATCTCCCTTTGGCTTGACATGCATATTTTAGAAAGGTTTTTGAAATATGAATTAGAAAATTGTTTTTAAAGGTGCATATTTGCACGAGAAATATAAATTATGAAAAACGTTTTTAATTTTTTATCATATCAAACAAACCGCAATTCTACATTGTTTAGCTCCAAAAATTCAGTTTGTTCCTTCTTTAATTTAATCAATCAGATGTTTCTAATCAGATTATTGTAATCTATTACTTGGAAACCACCTCAAACTTTATAGTGAATTTCGTTCATTTTCATTAAATAGAAGACATTTAATTGCAAACTATTTCAAAATTAATACCGTAAAAAATCACATTTACTATCTTTATACAAATATTGTATGCCTGAAAAAGAACGATTCACCGCGAATTTAAATAAATAACAAGAGGAATAGTTCAACATACCCCGTTATAATTTTGGAGAAAAAAAAATTAACCTTGCAAGGATGATATTTTATTTTTTAATTTCCTATGCGTTCAAAATAAAGATTCATTATGTTGTGTTTGTCATAGAACTAAAAATCAATTGACAATGAAAAAAGAAAAAAATAATCATGTCCATATAATTAATTGGGGCCCGCTTACATTTGAGAATCTGACTGTGTACATATTTCAAAAACTAATTTTTCTTTCATTATTTCAACGTCTAATAATTCAATTTTCAAAAACGTTTACACACGTTTGAATATAATGAAAGAATATAAGTTTCGAAATCATAATAATCACAACTCATTTTAGTTTATATTTAAATCTCATATGGTCAGTTAAACAACATTGATGAAAAACTTAGATTTCATCACTTATATTTATTCATCCTTTTTCTAAACCTGCATATGCTTTTCTAATAAACTAGTGCTATTATTGTTTGATTTGAAAAAACAACTTTTACCCATAAAGGTTGTGGAGAACAGTAAATATTTTTTTTAATTTGTAATCATGAATTTTTAGAATGAAGTTTCGAATATAAAGTTACTTTTAATAGAAAATGCTTTACCTGCTAAAGTAAAACTTTGAAGCAAAGTACTAAACACGGGATGAAAAACCAAAAAACTTAACCTTCTTCACAGAATTGTGAATAAATTACGGCACATGATGATTAGACTTGGAAAAAGCGTGTGACAAGATCATTAGAGAGATTCTTTGGATATGCCTGAAGGCAAAAGATGTGTCGATTGCTTACATCAGGGTGATTAAAGACATGTATGATGGAGCTATCACTTAGTCTTAGACATTGGAAGGCGACTTTTCCGCTTGTTATGAAGGTTACACCTAGGATCTGCGCTCAGTCCGTTCGTATTTTCCTTGGTTATGGACGCACTGACACGCCACATTCAAGGGTAAGTGCCATGGTGTATGTTATTTGCTGATGACAAAGTTCTGATCGATGAGACGCGAAGCGACGTTAACAAGAGATTGGAGGTTTCGAGACATGCCCTTGAGTCAAGGGTTTCAAGTTAAGCAGGACTAAGACGGAATATCTGAAGTGCAAGTTCGGCGCGAAACCGAGGGAGGACACGAAAGTGAGGATTGAATCACAGATCATCCCCATGAGAGACAGTTTCAAGTACCTTGAGCCGGTTATCCAGAGGATGGGGAGATAGACGAGGATGTCACACACCGTATTGGGGTGGGGTCGATGAAATGGATGTTACACCCCATGTTTTCACGTGAGAGTACGTCGTAAGTCAATTGATGTAAGCTCAAAATGAGATTATATTTGAAAGTATATAAAGTAAGTTAATAGTGTTACCTTGGAGGTTACAAATATTTAAGATCATAAATAACAAGTACCAAGACGGTTGGAAGGCTTAGAAGCTAAGCGAATTGAAGAAGGTAAGTTTCGTCAAAAGTCGACAAGTTGGGAATGTTATAACATGTACTTTTGGGGTGATACTAGGGCGCTTAACATGGTAAGTAAGTTATGTCATGAGTTATTATAGCCGTTGTATAGGCGAAAAATAGTCTCGCCATGTGGGTCTATTAAACGGAGGTACGTGTCAGCAAAGCTTGGAGAAAAGTGAAGAATGACATGTAAAGATGATATGTGAAACACCCCCGGGAACGAACATACCGAGCCTGTTAGCCTCGGAACTGATGATCATAAGATAGCCTGGATCAGGTGCGAGAGAATATCTCATAATTACAAACGAGGAAGGAATCAATTAATCCCGGATTATATGGGATTTATCATCATTACTCCATCAGTTACAAATCAATTATGTAACGTACAATAAATGCAATAAATGATTGTAACGGTCAGAACAAGGCAATCAATTGAAAGATTGACTCAACAAGCACGAGATTTACTCAACAAGTACGGGAGTGACTCATCAGCCACGTGATTGACTCATCAGTTACGAAATTCCAGCATTTACACAGTTGTTACAAGTCTTCCAAAAGTAATGGATGGGTTGAATAAATGCTCATAATGGACCCATTATTCAAGGACAATGGTTACTTAGATTTATCCCTATAAATAGACATAGTTTTATCACAATTTGGGGATCCAACTTTCTTCTCGACAATTCTATACATTGTAATTCGTATCATCTTGCTCCCAAGTTAACCATAGTTTGGCCCTTCAAGCTCTGTTCGGCTTAACATCCTGTCAAGGATTATTCAATAAGAATTATTTCTTCTCTGCTTTATTTTTATTATATTATCTGTCATTGAATTTATTTTCCACTTCTCTATCACGTTTATTAACAAAAATTATATCTTTCGGATTGAGTCGATTGCTTGTGGCCCGTCACATAAAATTATTGCTTTGACCTTGAAAATTATTTTTTGGGTTAAACAGTTTGGTTCCGTTACCGGGAACTCAAGCAAATTTTCTATTCAACCAAAGATACTAACATTTTTCGTGGATATTTGCTTGCTTTCAGTTTAAACCTCCATCATGGCCGAAATTTGCCAATCAACACAGTTGGGGACAACCAAGCTTGAGATGGCTTTACCATGAGAAAGGAAAAGGCAATAATAGCCATGATACTGATATATAAGCAACAAGCAGAGAAAAATAGAGAATGTACATCGGTATATTGGTACCACAACTATTAGTACCGAAACTTATTAAAAGAATCTACACCAAACAGTACCGAGACATGAAGTTCAGGTACATCAGGTAATTTTAATTTGCACAATTTAGTTCTAACTTGACAGAAACAGATCAAGGAACAAGACGAGCGGATAGAACACCTCCGGGAATTCCCGACTATCCCACGAGAATGATATGCAGCACCGAGCTTTAAATGGAGAAAGGCACGGATGTTCAAATGAAAGTCAAAAATAGGTCCGAGCAAAGTGATACGGTATTTTCTTCACGGGATGAAAAAGATCTGAACCTTCTCGAACAGGTAAGGAATCACCTTGCAAAATTGAAAATTTCCACAGGAGAAGAATGAAGGTTAGGAAAAGCAGGGGTAAAACACCCACGAGATTGTTTACAACGATACCACACCTGACAACTGGAAAAGAAAAGATAGGTGCGAGATGGATAATTGAAGACTACGAGGAAGAAGGTTCATTAATAGCCATGGACAATTATACAAATAATTTCGGATACAATCATTGAATCGAAAGAATCAAAAGCCACGAGGTCAAATGCTGAAGAACTAGAAACTATCATTGGCTTCCCAAATAGGAAGGTTTATGCTGGTCGAGACTCGACACCGAGTTTAAAGAATGGGACTTTACTCACAGACAAGCACGCTCTTGACAACTCTGAGTGTGTCTCATCCGGTGCTGCCTTATTGAAGGAGAATTATATTTGAGAATATTCAAGACTCCAAAAGCTAAAATGCCACATATACCAAACAAACAAAAATATATGATGCGAGAAATCTACAAAGAAAGCTGTAAAATTACTCCGGTAATAAGGCAAGATATCGCATGGTCCTTGACAACATTTTGGAACCTCCGTAGTTCCCGGCCAGAGTAAAAAATAAAGAAAGAGCTCTGGTACCGTCTCAATGCTGTAACTGGACCATTTGAAAGTCCATCAACAATGGAACTGGCTATCCTATCCGAGATTATTAAACTGGGGACTGTCAAATTATGATTCTAGTGTTTGAGTTCTCATACCCCAAAACTCAAACACTAGGGAGATCACATATACTTGAATATTAGTCAATCCGACTTGACATTTTAAGAAGTGATTCAAACAATCGATTGCTTTGGGAGATAAATTTCTAAGAGTATTCTGATATTATTTACCGCAATATCAACTCAGTCAGTTGTATTGCTCATATCAAGCATAAAACACTTCAAACAGTGTTGAATGAGATCTTCAAAAATGCATATACTACTCTTACACAAAAAGGATCAAGAACTCCATGTCGAGTCAAGAATCCCATGATAACAAACGAGACTTTTATGTTTAAGTCAACATAAATGTATGCAACTATGCCATCAGAATAAAGTTCACTTTGAACAAACACATGGCTTATATTCCGTCCAGCAACGACCATTCAAGTTAAAAAGCCTTTCTTAATGGATAATTATATTATGACTCAGATCGATTATCCCGAACATCTCAAATATTATTTCCGGACATGTGTCCCTCTCTACTTGGAAGTATGTTCATATACTCCAATTTGGATTCAAAATCCAATCAGATTTAATGTCTATTCAAGACAAATCTACTAAGATCTATATTTATTTGGGATCAGTATTCCCTCAGACTCAATGTATTACCGAGATCAATACTCCAGAAAATCCTACCAGGATTAATACTTCCACAGACTAAAAGTCTACTCAGATCAATCGATCCTCTTTTACGCCTGAATGAAAAGGACACGTCCTTTTCATAGCGTTTAAATATATAAAAGGGCCTCTTTTATTTAAAAGTTAGACACCCAAGGATGCAACATTAAGACATAGCACATGTAACGATGCATCCAAATATATATTTCAAGTCTGTAAGACTAAATATGAGCACTCAAATAAATTCATAAAGTGCCATGAAAAGTTAGTACTCGGATATATTCCCTAAAGTACCAAATGATGATATTAGACCCGAAAGACACGAGGAAGTAACTGAATTCCCGGTCTAGGTCCCAATCCTTCTGATGAAATAAAAAGGGTTAATTAGTCATCATCCAAAAAGTATAAACCTTCGAGTCACGTATGTAATTTCCTTTTCAGGAAATGGATCACATGGAAGGAATAATCAAGTGCTCATACTTCAAAACTCTAACACTTCGGGGACTATAGAAGGCAAAAAAGACTGGGAAATGCAGAACTCAAGTCAAGCCTAAGGTCTACCCAACAAATCGAAAGTTAAGACCAAAGTCAAGAGCCAAAAACGCAAGCCTGATTAAAAAACCTACAAAGAAAACACTCGTGGATGTGAACGAATGTTCAGGTTAAAGGTAATATTTAGTCAAGGATTGCAATATATACCCTTGTATTTATTAAAAACTGTTGTCAATGAAAATAGTTACGGGTAAAAACCCATACCTTTATAAAAACTGTTACAAACAAAAAACAGTTATTCCCTTGTATTAACTCGAAAAAACTGTTACAAAAGAAAACAGCTACGAAATACAAGCTTGTATCAAACCTATTAAAAGAAAACAATTGCAACATGAGTTTTAGACGATAATCAAACGCATGTAAAATGTTGTGAAATTTCAAACAAAAACTTTCTTCAGAAACATTCTTAAACATGTGAAAAATTCCTATCACTCTATTGCATTATTACACCATTATGAAGTTAAGACGTCTTCTTCAT
The DNA here is from genome assembly GCA_005239505.1 of Nicotiana paniculata. Classification (NCBI taxonomy): domain Eukaryota; kingdom Viridiplantae; phylum Streptophyta; class Magnoliopsida; order Solanales; family Solanaceae; genus Nicotiana; species Nicotiana paniculata. Next base: position 26,331 of record ML344183.1, on the reverse strand, counting down.
TAAGTGTCGATCAAAAAGGACCTTCTTTCATAAACCGTGCCTAATACGAAAAGGTACGAGTAATCTAAAGCATTTTTATAAATGCAAAGACTTAAAGGGTGAAACAAAAACCCAAACATTAAAGTAGGCAGAAAGCAAAGCCGAAATTTATATCGAACTTGCCAAAAAAAAGGCAAACATTTGTCTTCAAACCCCGAAACAAGATAGGGGTAAAATAACCGCTTATTGATGAAACGAACATGAGCATTGGAGTTGTCATCTGAATCTCTAAGTTCTGCACTCTTTTTTCCTTTGTCCAGTTTTTGTCCCTATTGGATTTTTTCGGCAAGGTTTTTAATGAGGCAGAGGCAATGGAGAAAAGGATAAAATATTCCACTTCCTGGTCATATCACAGTGAATAACCGGAAAGTGGGGAGACTATCTGTATTGGAGAAAAATAGACTCGCCATGTGGGTCTATTAAATAGTAGCACGTGTCAGCAAACTTGGAGAAAAGTGAAGAATGACATGTAAAGATGATATGTGAAACACCCCCGGGACCGAACATACCGAGCATGTTAACCTCGGAACTGATGATCATAAGATAGCCTGGATTAGGTGAGGGAGAATATCTCATAATTACAAATGAGGAAGGAATCAATTAATCCCGGATTATATGGGATTTATCATCATTACTCCATCAGTTACAAATCAATTATGTAACGTACAATAAACGCAATAAATGATTGTAACGGTCAGAACAAGGCAATCAATTGCAAGAGTGACTCAACAAGCACAAGATTGACTCAACAGGTACGGGAGTGACTCATCAGCCACGGAATTGGCTCATCAGTTATGGAATTAACTCATTAGTTACGAAATTCCAGCATTTACACAGCTGTTACAAGTCTTCCAAAAGTAATGGATGGGTTGAATAAATGCTCATAATGGACCCATTATTCAAGGAGAATGGTTACTTAGATTTATACCTATAAATAGACATAGTTTTATCACAATTTGGGGATCCAACTTTCTTCTCGACAATTCTATACATTGTAATTCGTATCATCTTGCTCCCAAGTTGGCCATAGTTTGGCCCTTCAAGCTCTGTTCGGCTCAACATCCTGTCAAGGATTATTCAATAAGAATTATTTCTTCTCTGCTTTATTTTTATTATATTATCTGCCATTGGATTTGTTTTTCACTTCTCTATCACGTTGTATTAATAAAAATTATATCTTTCGGATTGAATCGGTTGCTTGTGGCCCGTCACATAGAATTATTGCTTTGACCTTGAAAACTATTTTTTGGGTTAAACATCCGTATGATAGGCGTATGTTGATTTTTGAAGTCAAGCGAGTTGTGTAACAAAAGTTGGCAAAGGTCATCATAAGTTACATTAATATGTTGGAAATTAGGTTAAACGTAGTAGAGCTTTTCTCTCAATATAATAAGAATTACGGGGTTATCCACCCATTAAATTGAAGGTATACGAGTCCAGTTTCCAACGCGTTAAACCGTTCATCGATATGACATCGGAGTAGTGAGATATTCGCGGTTTAGCGAGACTGCGCAAGCAGCTCCCTATGGGACCCACTTGGGCGGTTGAGATATCATGATATATATGTGACACCTAAAGCCTGTTTTAACTCATTATTTTTCAATCTCTTCAGACCCTGGACACCTAAAAACTTTCTCTCAAAGTTCTCATGATCCAAGACCCAAACCAAGGTCAAACAACACAAATCTGGTATGGGGAATCACGTGGTGCTAGTGAGTTTCATGTTGTTCTTGTGGTTGCTGATTTTAGTGTGGTTCCAGATCGTGTGGGGGGTTGTTTAGATTGGTTTAAGTTCTATAAAATACTCTCACAATGTTTTCATATCAACCCTAGGTTATTTTAATTCTTTCATAGTGATTCTAGTGCCGAGAATCCCGAATTGATTGCTAGTTTTGCTTCCTTTTTCATGTGGCTGCGTTGGAAGGATATTTCGTGGTGATATAAGCTCAATTGGAGTTGTTCTATCTGTTTAAAGTCAAGGAACCTCTTACTTTACATGGATTAAGCTTATTCAAGTTACAACTAAGTTGTTGAAGCTATAACTTGTGAGATATCGATCGAAAGGCTTGTTAGTAATGTTATTGATTGTTGGACTATTTGGGAGGTGTTCTTGCAGCGTTTTATGGATGGAAAATATATGGAATAACCCGTGTATATTGTGTTGTTATTATCAACATTTCCTTGAATACAAGTAAGAGGGAAAGAGTTCAAAATATAGTGTTATTAGACATGAACCGAGCTTGCCACTCGACGTGTTATTTTGGTGGTTGTGTTCCATATAGCTATTATTTATTGTTTGGGTTGTTTGGTGGATTTTAGTAACTTAAGGTATGTAGTATAAACAGGAGATGTACTATCCGTATTCTTGTAGAATATTGGTTTGACATATGAGAGTTACAACGCTTATATGATGACGATTGGAGACGTAAGAAGATCATATTGAGTTTGATTGATAATAGAAGATTGCAGAGGTATGATACGACACTTACTTCTTTCTTTTGGCATGATCTAAAATGAAATGAACATAAGCGATGTGTCATTTCAAAACAGATCTACTCCTAACAACTAAGCTTTTCCATGTTGTTCTTTCCTTATCAAGTTAATCTAAGAAAGTATGTATGATTCTTGAATCCTATTGAGATTCATATTGATGGTATAGATGTCCATAATGTTAATCGAATGTGTGACGACCTTACATAACTCCGAAGTGTTTAGAACGTGATTCCATGAGTCCTGCATGCATAACAAATATTCTTGAATCCTATATGTATGCATATATATATATATATACACACACACACACATTGATCAGTCGGGTTTATCGAGCTCCCTGTGGCCAGGTATGTGTAATGACCCGGTAGGTCATTTTGAGAGTTAGCGCCCCGATCCCCTAATAACCACTTATCCCATCTCTATTTATATTATTGGAACTTGTCGGAGCGTTGAGTGATGAAATCCGGAGTGATTTTGGACACATAGTCCATAAATGTGGAATTTAGCTTTAGAAATATGGTTGTAGCTAGAGTTGTGTGAAGATGGATCCGAAATAAAATTTCATTGACTTTGTTAGCTCCGTTGGGTGATTTCGGGGTTAGGAGCATGTTCGGAATGTGTTTTCGAGGTAGGTTGTAGATTTAGGCTTGAATTGGCAAAAGTTAGAAATTCGGCGATTTCGGCCGATAGGTGAAATTTTGATATCAGACTCGGAATGGGATTACGAAAGAGACAGTAGGTCCGTAATGCCATTTGTGACCTGTGTGCAAAATTTGAGGTCATTCGGATGAGTTTTGACATGTTTCAGCATCAGATGTGAATTCTAGAAATTTCATAAGTTTTTAGGCTTGAATCTATGCATATTTGATGATTTTTATGTTATTAGACGTTTTTAAGGCTCGGCCAAGTTTGAATAAAGTATTAGAGTTGGTTGGTAGGTTTGGTTGAGGTCCCGGGGGCCTCGGGCGTGTTTCAGGTGCTCAAACGGACTTCTTTCGCCTTAAAACTTTTGTTGTTTCTGGTTTTCATGAGCATCAGATAATCCTTCAGTGCGATCGCATGTTTTGGGCCACAATCGCGGAGAGTAAGTTTGGGCCCAGCTGATTTTGTTCAGTGCGATCGCAATAAGAGGAACGCGACCGCATAAGGGCTATTGGGCCGGGCAGGGGAGCTTCACTCTGTGCGTTCGCGTGGGCCTTAGCTGCGAACACATAGGGTACAGTCCAGGAATGCTCCACGAACGCAGCTGGATGTTTGCGACCGCACTGTGTTCCAGCATTAGGAGGGTGAGGCTTAGCCTATGCGATCGCATCTCTATGAGCGCGACCGCACATCACAATTTAGGCCTGGACAGAACATTAAAACCCCAATTCGAGGGTTTAAGCCTATTTTCACCATTTTCAAATTTGAGAGCTCGGGAGGGGTGATTTTTGGAGACTTTTTCACCTGGGTAACTTGGATAAGTGATTTCTATCCATTATAGATCAATTTCCATGATTCCAATCTTAAATCCAACCTTTAATTTCGAAAATTTTGGGTAGAAAATGGGAAAAATGGGATGAACTTCATAGACCAAATTATTGAGTTTTGCTTGGGTGTTTGACCTCCGATTTGAGAGATTCCTTTATGGTTAGACTCACGAGTGAATGTGTGTCCGGAAAATGTAAATTTTACCTGATTCCAAGATGTTGGCCCGGGGGACTTTTTGGGCGAATTTCCTAATTTCGCGTATTAACTTAGAAATAATTAGCTATTTTGTTCCCTTGAAGTGATATTTACATTATGCAATCGATTTGAATAGATTTGGGCCACCCGGAGTTGGATACTCATGGCAAGAGCGTGGTATTGAGTTGATTAGCGCAGTCAAGGTAAGTGGCTTGCCTAACTCTGTGTTGGGGACTTCCCCTTAGGCATTTTTATACTGATTTTGTTACGTGGACGCCGTGGACGTGAGGTGACGAGTGCGTACACGGGTCATTGTTTCTGAAATTCCATTTTTACTTCCGTGCAATCACTCATTTTCATTCCCATATTACTGTTTCCTGTCTTAACTGAGTAGTTAGCTTAAGGATAAGCATGCCTACCTATCCGTACTTGATTTTCTCTTATTTGCTACTAGTTGCACCATGCTTAGGTAGCTTTACTCTATTCTTTCCTGTTGTTTTTTCTGCATTGTTTAATTAAGCCGTATCCGACATACTTCTGAATTTCATATTTAAATTGGGACTACGGACTGAGATCCGGGAGCTTTCCCCCTATAATGAAATGCATATTTAAGTTGGGACTACAGACGGAGATCCGAGAGCTTTCCCCCCTGTACTGCATAGCATATTTAAATTGGGACTACGGACTGAGATCCGGGAGCTTTCCCTTTGTACTTTGCACATTTACTGTTGAGATATATGATGTGCTAAGCCGAGGGCTCTCTTTCTGCTATAAATTCTTCCAGTTTATATTAATCATGTTTATCATTGCTTATCTATACTTCACTGTTTTAAATTTATAATTGACTTGTTTTAAAACTCGGTAGAGCCTCACTATGACCTCGTCACTACTTGACCGGGGTTAGGCTTGGCACTTACGGAGTACCGAATGTGGAGTACTCACGCCCTTTCCTGCGCATGTTTTCCCCATGTGCAGATCCAGGTACCAGCACACAGTAGAGTGGCTAGGCGCATCTTAGCAGCTGTATAGGAGACTGCGAGGTAATTCTGCCACGTCCGCAGGATCTCACGAGTCCCCTTCCTATTCTAGCACAGATATAGGAGATATATAGATACATTTTCCTTATTTCTTTGTATATAGCTACAGTAGTTCAGAGTTTGTGACTTTGTGATGTTCCGGGTTTTGGGAAAGTAAAAGTTGTAAATGCCGAGCGGCTAAAAGTTTATAGTATTGCTTCTTCTTTAATGTTTCTATTATTGTTTTTTGCCTTATTTTCCGCAAGTTTTAGGCTTACCTAGTCGTAGGGACTAGGTGCTGTCAAGAGACCTTTCATAGGGTAATTCGGGTCATATGTAACGACTCAGTCGGTCGTTTTGAGAGTTAGCGCCCCGATCCCCTAATAACTGCTTCTCCCATGTCTATTTATGTTTTGAAACTTGTCAGAATATTGAGTGGTAAAATCCGGAGTGATTTTGGATGCATAGTCCTTAAATGTGGATTTTAGTCTTTGAAATCAGGTTGTAGCTAGAGCTGTGTGAAGACGGATCCGGAATGGATTTCCGTCGACTCCTTTAGCTCCGATGGGTGATTCTGCGGTTAGGAGCGTGTTCGAAATGTGTTTTCGAGGTCGGTTGTAGATTTAGGCTTGAATTGGCGAAAATGTAGGTGAAATTTTGATATCGGACTCGGAATGGAATTCCGAAAGCGACAGAAGGTCCGTAATGTCATTTATGACATGTGTGAAAAATTTGAGGTCATTCGGATGAGTTTAGACGTGTTTCGGCATTGAATGTGAATTCTAGAAATTTCATAAGTTCTTAGGCTTGAATTTACGCATATTTGATGATTTTGATGTTATGAGATGTGTTTTTAAGGCTCGACCAAGTTTGAATGAGGTATTAGGGTTGGTTGGTAATTTTGGTTGAGGTCTCGGGGGCCTTGGGTGTATTTCGGGTGCCCAAACGGGCATTTTTGGCCTAATAGCCTTAGCAAATTTTTCTGGTTTTTCTACAGCAGTTCTTTGTTCGCTGCGATCGCATGAGTACATCCGCGATCGCATAAGGTAAGTATAGGAAGTCTGCGATTTGTTCTTCGCGATCTCACAAGGCCAATCGTGATCGCAGAGTGAGGGAACCTTGGTCTTCGCGATCGCACATCACGGATCGCGATCGCATAGGAGTTTCTAGGTCTGAGGAAGGGTCAGTGTCTGTTCTACGCGGTCGCATGGCCCCTTACGCGATCGCATAGCTGTGAAGGGAGAAGGTCCGCGATCGCAGACCTGTAATTGCAACCACAATGAAGGGATTTTAGGTACGTGGTGGAATACTCTCCGCGATCGCGACTCATTGTACGCGATCGCATAGAAGAAATACCTGGGCAGTCTTTTAAAGACCCAAATCCGAGAGTTTATGTTATTTTCACCACTTTTGAATTTGAGAGCTCGGGAGGGGCGATTTTTGGAGGCTTTTGCACCTGGGTAACTTGGGTAATTGATTTCTATCCATTATAGATCAATTTCCATGATTCCAATCTTAAATTCGACCTTTGATTTCGAAAATTTTGGGTAGAAAATGGGGAAAATAGGATGAACTTCATACCCGAATTATTGAGTTTTGATTGGGTGTTTGACCTCTGATTTGAGAGATTCTTATATGGTTAGACTCGTGAGTGCATGAGTATCCGGAAAATATGATTTTCACCCGATTCCGAGACGTGGGCCTGGGGGACTTTTTGGGCGAATTTCCTAATTTCGCGTATTAGCTTCGAACTTATTAGTTATTTTGTTTCCTTATTTACACTATGCAATCGAATTGACTAGATTTGGGTCACCCGGAGTTGGATACTCGTGGGAAGAGCGTGGTATTGAGTTGATTAGCACAGTCAAGGTAAGTGGCTTGCCTAACTCTTTGTTGGGGACTTCCCCTTAGACATTTTTATACTGATTTTGTTACGTGGACGTCGTGTACGTGAGGTGACGAATGCGTACACGGGTCATTGTTGCTAAAATTCCATTTTATCTTCCATGCAATCACTCATTTTCATTCCTATATTACTGTTTCCTGTCTTAACTGAGTAGATAGCTTAAGAATAAGCATGCCTATCTGTCCTTATTTGATTTCCTCTTATTTGCTACTAGTTGCACCATGCTTAGGTAGTTTTACTTTATTCTTGCCTGTTGTTTTTCCTGAACTATTTAATTAAGCCATACCCGACATACTTCTATAATGCATATTTAAATTGGAACTACGAACCGAGATCCGGGAGCTTTCCTCCAGTACTGCATTGCATATTTAAGTTGGGACTACGGACGGAGATCCGGGAGCTTTCCCCATGTACTGCATTGCATATTTAAATTGGGACTACGGACTGAGATCTGGGAGCTTTCCCTTTGTACTGCATTGCATATTTACTGTTGAGATATATGTTGTGCTGAGCCGAGGGCTCTCTTTATGTTATTAATTCTTGCAGTTTACATTAATCATGTTTTGCTTATCTATATTTCACTATTTAAATTTATAACTGAATTGTTTTAAAACTCAGTAGAGCCTAAACCTGACCTCATCACTACTTGACTGGGGTTAGGCTTGGCACTTACTAAGTACCGAATGTGGAGTACTCACGCCCTTTCATGCGCATGTTTTACCCGTGTGCAGATCCAGGTACCAGTGCACCGTACAGTGGCTAGGCGTATCTTAGCAGCTACTTAGGAGACTGCGAGGTAATTCTGCCGCGTACGCAGGATCTCACGAGTCCCCTTCCTTCTCTAGTATAGATATAGGAGATATATAGATACATTTTCCTTATTCCTTTGTATAGAGCTACAGTAGTTCAAAGTTTGTGACTTGATGATGTTCCGGGTTTTGGGAAAGTAAAAGCTGTAAATGCCGAGCGGCTAAATTTTATAGTATTGCTTCTTCTTTACTGTTTCTAATATTGTTTTTTCTTATTTTCCGCAAATTTTAGGCTTACCTAGGTGCCATCACGAGACCGTTCGGAGGGTAATTTGGGTCGTGACAAGTTGGTATCAGAGCGTCAAGGTTCATAGGAGTTACAAGTCACAAGCCGGTTCATTAGAGTCTCGGTGATCGGTGCGGAGACGTCCGTACCTATCTTTGAGAGGCTATGTAACTGTTAAGAACAATCATATTCTTTGGAATTCTTTATCGTGCCAGTTACTGTCATCAAATTCTTAGACTCTATTCTATTCTTGCTTACAGCTGGTTCGTATCCCTACCGGACGTACTGATGACCAAGCACCCCAGGCCCCAGTCAGATCCACTAGAGGTAGGGGCCGGGGCAGAGGACGAGCACGCGGTGCATCCCGAGCATCGGCTAGAGCAGAGGTAGAGGAGCCCCCAGCAGCTACAGTTGGAGGGGCACAAGAGGTCCCTACTGTTACTCCAGACCTCCAGGAGACATTGGCTCAGTTCTTGAGTGCCTTAAGTACTCTGTCTCAGGCGGGACTACTCCCGATAGCTCCAGCTACATCCCAAGACGGGGGAGGGACACAGACTCCCACAGCCCGTACTCCTGAGCATAGGGTTCATATTGGGTAGGTTGCAGAGTATATTCCTATGCCCCCAGTAGTTCCAGCTCCGCATGAGACTAGGATAGTTGTTCCTGCGGCATAACAGCTCCGACTTGAGAGGTACAAGAAGGACCACCCACCTGAGTTCAGCGGACTAGCTTCGGATGACGCCCTGGGTTTTCTCGAGGGGTGTCATCGCATTCTCCGCACTATGGGTATTGTGGAGAGTAGTGGGGTTTCTTTCACTGCTTTCCAGCTGAGGGGAGAAGCTTATCAGTGGTGGCGTGCTTTTGAGCTTAGTAGTCCGGACGAGGCAGCTTCACTTACTTGGGCTCAGTTCTTCGAGATGTTCTTACTTGAGTTTTTCCCTCAGAGCTTCAGGGATGCTTGGCGTGCGGAGTTTGAGCAGCTACGCCAGGGTACCATGACTGTGTCAGAGTATGCAGTCCGTTACAACGATTTGGCTCGCCATGCACCAGCTTTGGTTGTCAGTGTCAGAGAGAGGGTTCGACGCTTTATTGAGGGGCTCCACCCAAGTATTCGGACCAGCATGGCCAGAGAGCTGGAGACCGATATTACTTACCAGCAGGCTGCGAGTATTGCCCGGAGGATTGAGACTATGTTAGCCCGGGACAGGTAGGAGAGAGAGGCCAAGAGGTCTCGAGAGACTGGTCATTTTTTAGGAGCCCGTGCACCAGCAGCACGCTATGGTAGGGGTTTTGTGAGTCGCCCCGTTCATTCAGCTCTCCCAGCAGCCAGTGGTATTCCAGCTCCTCCTAGACCTCAGGAGCCTTATTCTGCACCACCAGTATCTCAGGTGCCTCCTGCTCGAGGTGCTATCACTGGTCAGTCAGCAGGCCAGTTCAGAGTCAGCAGTGACTGCCACGTCCTTCGAGGGGTTGTTTTGAGTCTGGTGACCCTCGTCATATGATCAGAGATTGCCCCAGAGCGAGGAGGGGTGCACCACCTCAGACTTATCAGGCCCCACGTCTTCCACCAGGTCCCCCAGCTATTCTTCCAGCCCTAGTTGCTACCCCACCACCTCAGGCAGCTCGAGGTGGAGGTCGGGGAGGTCGAGGTCGCCCTAGAAGGGGAGGCCAAGCCAGGTACTATGCTCTTCCGGCCCGATCCGAGGACATTGCTTCAGATTCAGTCATTACAGGTATTGTTCTCGTTTGTCATAGGGATGCACCGGTATTATTTGACCCAGGCTCTACATATTCATATGTGCCTTCTTATTTTGCTTCACATTTGGGGATATCTCTGGATTCTTTGAGTTCCCCCATTTATGTTTCTACTCCAGTGGGATATGGACCGCATATATCGGTCGTGTTTGATTGCTATCAGTGGTTTTGAGACCAAAGCTGATTTACTATTACTTAGTATGGTAGATTTCGATGTTATATTGGATATGGACTGGCTGTCTCCCTACTATACTATTCTTGATTGTCACGCCAAGACCGTGACGCTGGCTATGCCAGGATTACCGAGGTTAGAGTGGAGAGGTTCCTTAGAGTATACTCGCTGCCGAGTCATTTCTTTTCTTAAGGCTCAGCGGATGGTTGAAAAGGGGTGCGATGCATATTTGGCTTATGTGAGAGATATCAGTGCTGAGATCCCCACAGTTGAGTCATTTCCAGTTGTCAGGGACTATCCTGATGTATTTCCAGCTGATCTCCGGGTATGCCGCCCGATAGAGACATTAATTTCGGCATTGACTTGTTGCGGGGCACTCAGCCCATTTCCATTCCTCCCTATCGCATGACTCTTGATGAGTTGAAGGAGTAGTTGCAGGAGTTGCTTTAGAAGGGGTTCATCAGGTCCAGTGTATCACCTTGGGGCGCTCCAGTGTTATTTGTGAAGAAAAAGGATGGCTCGATGCGTATGTGTATTGACTATCGGCAACTGAATAAGGTGACAGTGAAGAACAGGTACCCATTGCCTCGCATTGATGATCTATTTGACCAGTTACAGGGTGCTAGGGTGTTCTCCAACAACCTTCATGCACCTGATGCACAACATATTTCGGCCTTATCTTGATACTTTAGTCATTGTGTTCATTGATGACATTCTGGTATATTCTCGGTCCCAGGAGGACCATGAGCAGCACTTGAGGACTGTGCTTCAGACATTGAGAGAGAATAAGTTGTATGCCAAGTTTTCTAAGTGTGAATTTTGGCTTGATTATGTGGCATTCCTAGGCCATGTGGTGTCTTCGGGTGGGATCAAGGTAGATCCGAAGAAGTTGGAGGTGGTACAGAGTTGGCCCAGACCGTCCTCAGCTACTTAGATCCGCAATTTCCTCGGTTTGGCTAGGTATTATCGCCGTTTTGTGGAGGGATTTTCATCCATTTCAGTGCCCATGACCCGACTGACCCAGAAGGGTGTACCTTTTATATGGACTGAGGAGTGTGAGGAGAGCTTTCAGAAGCTCAAGATAGCCCTGACTACAGCCCTAATGTTAGTATTACCCACAGGTTCAGGGTCCTATATAGTCTATTGTGATGCTTCGAGGATTGGCCTGGGAGCGGTGTTGATGCAGGACGGTAGGGTGATTGCCTACGCGTCAAGACAGTTGAAGGTTCATGAGAAAAACTACCATGTTCATGATCTCGAGTTGACAGCGATTGTTCACGCCCTGAAGATATGATGTCATTATTTATATGGTGTTCCCTGTGAGATATTCACGGATCACCGGAGTTTGCAGCACATATTCAGGCAGCAGGATCTAAATTTGCGCCAGCATAGGTGGTTGGAGTTTCTAAAGGACTATGACATCACTATATTATACCATCCGGGGAAGGCCAATGTGGTGGCTGACGCCTTGAGTCGCTGGGCGGAGAGTTTGGGGAGTTTGGCATACCTTCATGCAGCTGAGAGGCCTCTAGCCTTAGATGTTTAGTCCTTAGCCAGTCAGTTCGTGAGATTGGATCTTTCTGAGCCTTGCCGGGTATTAGCTTGTGTGGTTGCTGGATCTTCCCTTTATGACCGTATCAGAGAGCGCCAGTATGATGATCCCCACCTTTTAGTTCTTCAGGATAGAGTCCGGCGGGGTGATGCCAGGGATGTGACCATAGGAGATGATGGTGTGATGAGGATGCAGGGTCGGATTTGTGTGCCCAATGTGGATGGGCTTCGGGAGTTGATTCTTGAGGAGGCCCATAGTTCGCGGTATTCCATCCATCCGGGTACCGCGAAGATCTACCAGGATCTGAGACAGCACTATTGGTGGCGAAGGATGAAGAAGGATATAGTGGAGTTTGTAGCCAAGTGTCTCAACTGTCACCAAGTCAAATGTGAGCATAAGAGACCGAGGGGGTTACTTCAGCAGATTGAGCTTCCAGAGTGGAAGTGGAGCGGGTCGCCATGGACTTTATGGTTGGACTTCCTAGGACTTTGAGGAAGAATGATGCTTTTTGAGTGATTGTGGATCGGCTGACCAAATCAGCCCATTTCATTCCAGTGCTGACTACTTATTCATCTGAGAGGTTGGCTGAGATTTATATCAGAGAGATTGTTCGCCTCCAGGGTATCCCAGTATCTCTCATTTCAGACAGAGGTACACAATTCACTTCACGGTTCTGGAGAGCCGTTCAGCAAGAGTTAGGCACCAAGGTAGAGTTCAGTACAACTTTTCACCCTCAGACAGACGGGCAGTCCGAGCGTACGATTCAGATTCTCGAGGATATGCTCCGTGCCTGTGTGATAGATTTTGGAGGGTCATGGGATCTATACTTGCCTCTTTCAGAGTTTACTTATAACAACAGCTACCAGTCCAGCATTCAGATGGCGCCGTATGAGGCTTTTTATGGTAGCGGTGCAGGTCTCTCGTGGGATGGTTTGAGCCGGGCGAGGTCCCATTGTTGGGTACAGACTTGGTTCAGGATGACCTGGACAAGGTGAAGGTGATTCAGGAGAGACTTCGGACAGCTCAGTCCAGGCAGAAGAGCTATACGGACCGGAAGGTTCGTGACTTGGCATTTATGGCTGGTGATCGGGTTTTGCTTCGGGTATCGCCTATGAAGGGCATCATGAGGTTCGGGAAGAAGATCAAGATGAGTCCGAGATTTATTGGCCCTTTTGAGGTGTTGCGACGTGTTGGGGAGGTTGCTTATGAGCTAGCCCTTCCTCCCAGCCTAGCAGGGGTTCATCCGGTGTTCCACGTCTCTATGCTCCGGAAGTATCACGGTGACCCAAATCATGTTTTGCATTTCAGTTCAGTCCAGTTGGACAAGGATCTGTCATATGTAGAGGAGCCAGTAGCTATATTGGATAGGCAGGTCAGGAAGCTCAGGTCAAAGGATATTGCGTCAGTAAAGGTTCAGTGGAGGGGTCAGCCAGTCGAGGAGGCAACTTGGGAGACCGAGCAGGATATGCGGAGTCAGTACCCTCATCTTTTCACAGCTTCAGGTATGTTTCTATGCTCGTTCAAGGACGAACGATTTTCTTAAGAGGGAGAGGATGTAAAGACCCGATCGGTCATTTTGAGTTAGCGCCCCGATCCCCTAAAAACCACTTCTCCCATGTCTATTTATGTTATTGGAACTTGCCGGAGCGTTGAGTGATGAAATCCGGAGTGATTTTGGACACATAGTCCATAAATGTGGAATTTAGCTTTAGAAATCTGGCCGTAGCTAGAGCTGTGTGAAGACGGATCCGGAATGGAATTCCGTCGACTCTGTTAGCTCCGTTGGGTGATTTCGGGGTAAGGAGCGTGTTCAGAATGTGTTTTCGAGGTCGGTTGTAGATTAGGCTTGAATTGGCGAAAGTTAGAAATTCGACGATTTCGGCCGATAGGTGAAATTTTGATATTGGACTCGGAATGGGATTACAAAAGCGACAGCATGTCCGCAATGCCATTTGTGACCTGTGTGCAAAATTTGAGGTCATTCGGATGAGTTTTGACGTGTTTCGGCATCGGATGTGAATTCTAGAAATTTCATAAGTTCTTAGACTTGAATCTATGCATATTTGATGATTTTGATGTTATGAGACGTGTTTTTAAGGCTCGGACAAGTTTGAATGAAGTATTAGAGTTGGTTCGTAGGTTTGGTTGAGGTCCCGGGGGCCTCGGGCATGTTTCGGGTGCTCAAACGGACTTCTTTCGCCTTAAAACTTCTGTTGTTTCTGGTTTTCTTGAGCATCAGATAATCCTTCGGTGCGATCGCGTGTTTTGGGCCGCGATCGCGGAGAGTAAGTTTGGGCCCAACTGATTTTGTTCAGTGCGATCGCAATAAGAGGAACACGACCGCATAAGGGCTATTGGGCCAGGCAGGGGAGCTTCACTCTGTGTGTTCGCGTGGGCCTTAGCTGCGAACACATAGGGTCCAGTCCGGAATGCTCCACGAACGCAGCTGGATGTTTGCGACTGCACTGTGTTCCACCATTAGGAGGGTGTGGTATCCTATGCGATCGCATCTCAATGAGCGCGACCGCACATCACAATTTAGGCCTGGACAGAACATTAAAACCCAAATTCGAGGTTTTAAGCCTATTTTCACCATTTTCGAATTTGAGAGCTTGGGAGGGGCGATTTTTGGAGACTTTTGCACCTGGGTAAGTGATTTCTACCCATTATAGATCAATTTCCATGATTCCAATCTTAAATCCAACCTTTAATTCCGAAAATTTTGGGTAGCAAATGGGAAAAATGGGATGAACTTCATAGACCGAATTATTGAGTTTTGCTTGGGTGTTTGACCTCCAATTTGAGAGATTCCTATATGGTTAGACTCACGAGTGAATGAGAGCCCGGAAAATGTAACTTTTACCCGATTCCGAGACGTGGGCCCGGGGGACTTTTTGGGCGAATTTCCTAATTTCGCGTATTAGCTTAGAAATAATTAGCTATTTTGTTCCCTTGAAGTGATATTTACATTATGCAATCGATTTGAATAAATTTGGGCCACCCGGAGTCGGATACTCGTGGCAAGAGCGTGGTATTGAGTTGATTAGAGCAGTCAAGGTAAGTGGCTTGCCTAACTCTGTGTTGGGGACTTCCCCTTAGGCATTTTTATACTGATTTTGTTACGTGGACGTCATGTACGTGAGGTGACGAGTGCGTACACAGGTCATTGTTGCTAAAATTCCATTTTTACTTCCGTGTAATCACTCATTTTCATTCCTATATTACTGTTTCCTGTCTTAACTGAGTAGTTAGCTTAAGGATAAGCATGCCTACCTGTCCTTACTTGATTTCCTCTTATTTGCTATTAGTTGCACCATGCTTAGGTAGCTTTACTCTATTCTTGCCTGTTGTTTTTCCTGCACTGTTTAAATAAGCTGTATCCGACATAGTTCTGCATTTCATATTTAAATTGGGACTACGGGCCGAGATCCGGGAGCTTTTCCCCTGTACTGCATTTCATATTTAAATTGGGACTACGGGCCGAGATCCGGGAGCTTTTCCCCTGTACTGCATTTCATATTTAAATTGGGACTACGGACCGAGATTCGAGAGCTTTCCGCCTGTACTAAAATGCATATTTAAATTGGGACTACGGACAGAGATCAGGGAGCTTTCCCCCTGTATTGCATAGCATATTTAAATTGGGACTACGGACTGAGATCCAGGAGCTTTCCCATTGTATTGCATTGCACATTTACTGTTGATATATATGTTGTGCTGAGCCGAGGTCTCTCTTTCTGCTATAAATTCTTCCAGTTTACATTAATCCTGTTTATCATTGCTTATCTATATTTCACTGTTTTAAATTTATAATTGACTTGTTTTAAAACTCGGTAGAGCCTCAACCTGACCTCATCACTACTTGACTGGGGTTAGGCTTAGCACTTGCGGAGTACCGAATGTGGAGTACTCACGCCCTTTCCTGCACATGTTTTCCCCATGTGCAGATCCGGGTACCAGCACACAGTACAGTGGCTAGGCGCATCTTAGCAGCTGCATAAGAGACCGCGAGGTAATTCTGCCGCATCCGCAGGATCTCACGAGTCCCCTTCCTATTCTAGTACAGATATAGGAGATATATAGATACATTTTCCTTATTTCTTTGTATAGAGCTACAATAGTTCAGAGTTTATGACTTTGTGATGCTCCGGGTTTTGAGAAAGTAAAAGTTGTAAATGTCGAGCGGCTAAAAGTTTATAGTATTGCTTCTTCTTTATTGTTTCTATTATTGTTTTGCCTTATTTTCTGCAAGTTTTAGGCTTACCTAGTCGTAGGGACTAGGTGCCATCACGAGACCGTTCGGAGGGTAATTCGTGTCGTGATAGTATGATTCTACCGAGCCTTATAATGGCCTAGTACTTTTTACCGAGCCTTTACGGACGGGTACGATATAATGATGATGATGCCCACGGAGGTGTATGTTTTTAAAAGTTTATGAATATATATGTATCATGCATTTCATGTCGGTAGCCCTCAGAGGCACTCAGATTCTATAAGTTGTATCTCATCTATCTCTCTTTACATTATTGTTCTTATTTATGCTTTTGTCATGACCCAATTTCCCTCTGTTGGGTATCGTGATGGCACCTAGTCCTAGGGACTAGGTAAGCCTAACATTTACTGAATAACAACAATAATTAAAGGAAATCTAACAGTCTCGATATAGAAATCTTGACAGAATTTATAATTTCTCAAAACGGGTAATACAAGTCATAAGCTTTACGGAATTTTCTACAACTTCTAAATACAACTATTTAGAAATAAGTAAGAACAATTGAATAAAAGTAGGAAGGTGACTCCGACGCCTGTGAACGCAGCAACAGGTTTACCTTGAGTTTCCTCGGCAATGATCCGCGCAACTATTAACTATCAATACCTGGATCTCCACAAAAACAATGTGCAGAAGTGTAGTATGAGCATACCACAGCGGTGCGCAGTAAGTATCAAGACTAACCTCGGTGAAGTAGTGACGAGGACTAGTCAAGACACCACTAGTCTAATAAATTATACAGACTTAATGTAGAAAATGACCAGATATGGCATCTATCTAATGAATACACAATACAGTAAATAATAGAACATCTACAATACGGAAGAAGGTACAGCATACAACAACAGAGACAACATAATAATACACAGAAGGATAGATGAAAATACAAGCCAGAATCCGAAAACCACACGTAATAAGAACACCAGTAACTCAGCACTGCATTAGTTTTTTTTTCACATCAGGCCTCAGCCAACAAACCCAATAAATTGGTCAAATCTTCGAGTGAACCTTTCCCTCACAAGTTTATATTGAAAGCCTTCTTTTAAAAAAAATATATAATCATTTCAGTCGGAAAATTTCCTTTGAAATATACTTCCACCAAAAGATATATAAATATACTTTACAAAACAAAATCCTCAAACGTAACTCCTTTCAAATAAGGCTTTTCAAATGTACCTTCCTAGTAAATATTTTTCAAACATAATTTCCTTCAAATAAATGCTTTGCAAACATACCTTTTGAAAATAACAACCTTGCAAACATAGTTTCCCTCAAGGTAATTGCCTTTAAACTTTACTTTTCAATAATGGTCTTTCAGACATAGTTTTATTCAATATAAAACAACTGGAATTCTGTCCCGTAGTTCAGAATTNGGGGGGGGGGGGGGGGGGAGATCTCCCGGAATATTCCGTAGTCCCAAAATAAAGATGCAGTATAGGGGGGAAAGCTCCCGGAATACGTTCTTAGTCCCAATTTAAATATGCAATGTAGTACAGGGGAAAGCTCCTAGAATACGTCTGTAATCCCAATTTAAATATGCAATGCAATATAGGGAAAAAGCTCCCGGAATACGTCCGTAATCCCAAGTTAAATATGCAATGCAGTACAGGGGAAAGCTCCCGGAATACGTCAGTAGTCCCAATTTAAATATGCAATGCATCCAACAGAGAGAACAACTATAACACGACAGAAACATCGTACATTGCCACAACAATCACAAAAGCAAAAAAAGACAGAAATGCCAAATGCGACGAGCAAATCAATACAAGAACTTAAATCACAAGAATGGTAAAACTCACTCATAAGAAGTAGCCACTGAAGGGAATGCCAAGCACAAAGAGAAACAGTGTAACAAGGGGAAAACAAAGCAAATATAGCAACAATTCTCAATATTCAAGTTCACAACAAGAAGAAACCAAATCATCCCCGCATGGGAAAACAACTATAACCAATCTCGCTTAAACAATTAGCTTTACGGAATAAAATTCAGCTTGAACAATGCTCAGTAACAGGCCACACCAAGGAGATACCATCAACACAGATGATTATCAAACTAAACCTAAGTAGCACTCAAGGAAAAATCATATAAATCACAGTATACGACTCACGGGCATGCTTGACACCAACGTATAGATATTCCAATTACGTCTAAACAATTATAGGACGAGATTATACTAATTATAGTTAAGCAGGCAGTTTATGAAGGGAAATACAACATGATGGTAGAAGAGGTAGAATATTTAGTTAAGCCAATTAAGATCAAATAAACAACAAAGGAAAGTAGAAGCAAGAAAATCTAACTCAAGCAGGAAGAGATGAAACTAGCAACCAGAAACTCGGTCATAACAGTTATAACAATGCAACAGGAAATATAAGGTCATTATCAAACTAAACCTAAGTAGCACTCAAGGAAAAATCATATAAATCACAGTATACGACTCACGGGCATGCTTGACACCAACGTATAGATATTCCAATTACGTCTAAACAATTATAGGACGAGATTATACTAATTATAGTTAAGCAGGCAGTTTATGAAGGGAAATACAACATGATGGTAGAAGAGGTAGAATATTTAGTTAAGCCAATTAAGATCAAATAAACAACAAAGGAAAGTAGAAGCAAGAAAATCTAACTCAAGCAGGAAGAGATGAAACTAGCAACCAGAAACTCGGTCATAACAGTTATAACTTCATATACAGGAAATATAAGGTCATAAGAATCCTTAAAGGCCAACCTATTACAAATAAGTCTGAGTACGCACTCTTCACCTCGCGTACACAAACTATAATCAACATAGAAGACTCAAATCCTAAGGGGTAATTCCCTCACACAAGGTTAGGCAAGATACCTACCTCGACAGCGACAACTCGGTACTCTAAATGGACTTCTCGGGCGAAAAGACCTCCGGACGGCTCAAATCCAACTATAACAACTCCAAAACACACACAAATTGTATAAGGGACTATTCCGAATTATAAAGTTTCAATCTTTACAAAATTATAAAAATCGACCCAAAAGTTGACCCCCGGGCCTGCACCTCGGAACCTGTCAAATTTTACAAAATCCGAATACCCATTCCGATACGAGTTCAACCACACAAAATTATCAAATTTCGATACCATTTGGTCCCCCAAATCACGATTTTCATTTTAGAGATTTTCTTTCAAAACCAACATTTTCCTCAACTCAAAACACAAATTAAATGATGAAAATAAAGATAAAATCATGGAATATATTTAGTTCTTGTTGAAGAACACTTACCCACTCGATTATCTTGAAAATCCCCAAAAATCGCTCCTAAATCCGAAGTTCAAAGCTCAAAATGTGAAGAAAAATGGCTAACCTCGCTTATAAGAATCTACCCAGGACATCCGCACCTGCGACCACTTAACCGCAGCTGCGAAATAATAACCGCACATGCGCCCAAGAACCGCTTCTGCGGGGGCCACACCTGCGCCCCACCACTCCGCACCTGCGGAGGCTGCCCAGTTCGCTTATTCTCGCACCTGCGTGATCTTTTCCGCACCTGCGGTTCCCTATCCGCAGGTGCGGCCACACCAGAACAGCAGAAAACTTTAAACTTTTCGATAATCGTCCTAAACCATCCTGAGCCACTCGGAACCTCAAACAATTGCACCAATAGGTCACATACCAACGCATGAACTTAGTCGAACTTTTGGAACACCCAAAACAACATCAAAACACCGAATCAAATCTCAGATTCAAGCCTAGAATTTCTAAACTTAAAAAATTCGCCAACGATGCCGAAACCAACCAAACCACATCCGACTGCCCTGAAATTTTGCGCACATATCACAAATGATGCTACGAACCTATTCCAACTTCCAGAATTCTATTCCGACCCCGATATCAAAATTTCACCTATCGGTCGAAATCACCGAAATTCTAACTTTCGCCGAATTACCTAAGATTACTCTACGGACCTCCAAAACCAATCCCGGACGCGCACCTAAGTCCAAAATCACCATACAAAGCTGTTGACATTATCTAAAACTCATTCCGAGGCTTTTTACATGAAAGTCAAGCCTCCGATCAACTTCCATCGCTTAAGCTTCCAAAACTGAAATTTTTCTTCCAATTTGACTCTAGATACTCCGGTAACTTAATTCGACCATGCACGCAGGTTGATATACACAATGCGAAGCTGTTCAAGACCTTACGTCACCGAACGAAGCTTAAATTCTCAAAACGACCGGTCGGATCGTTACGACTTTCTTACCTTACATACTCGGTAATTTATTCGTATTGACGTCCCTTATGTCACTAAACGCTGAATTTGATGCTCGCAGGTCCCGATAGATAGGTTGATAGTGTTCCTAGTAGGATATCAGCTCAACGGAAGGTGTTGGCACACTCCACTTGCTTCGGAGTTTCCTATTCGGTCAGTATATTTTGGACATATATTGATTGGTATGGCGGGGCCTGTCCCGAAATTTATGACGTTTATGTACTCTTATTGTAGACAGATGTCATGTATATGGATACTTGTATGACCTTTTCGTCCTATGTTTTTAGCGTACAAATGATCATGTCGGCCTTATAGACCCGTATATCACATGTATAAGTTTGTATACCAAATTGGGTCGTCCTATATCGAGTATTCTCTTATGTTTTAATTTAGTTATCTGATAACGGTCTTTCCAGCTCATTTACCCATGATAGTACGATAAGAAAGATACGTTATGCTGGTACATTGTTGAGTATGCACCAGGTGCCTGTCACGACCCTTCGGTATGGGTCGTCACAATAAAGATTAGTATCTGGAGAACTGTGTGACAAGAAAGTATCTCTGTTACTCAAAAGGTAAGTTTTATAGAGCGGTAGTTAGACCGGCCGTGTTGTATGGGGCAGAGTGTTGGCCAGTTAAGCACTCACATACCCAGAAGATGTTAGTAGCATAAATGAGGATGTTGAGGTGGATGTGCGAGGCACAGATGGTTTGGGCACGTACGGAGGATAACCCTAGATGCTCAGGTAAGGAGGTGTGAGCGTTTGGTTTTGGCGAGTATGAGAAGAGGTAGCGGCAGTCTAAGAAGTATTGGGGAGAGGTGATCAGACAGGACAAAGTGAGGCTTCAAATTTGCAAGGACATGGCCCTTGATAAAAAAGTGTGGAGGTCGAGCATTAAGATTGTAGGTTAGAAGGTAGTTGAGCATTTTTATACTATGTACCAGTGTTAGGCTAGTCTGATAGGATTTTGTCTTATACAACTAGTGGTTAATGTTATGTTCACATTATTTTCCCGTTTTTCATTGTGCCGGGCCTTATAAACTGGTTGTTGTTAGTGTTTTGCATCTATTATTTTCTATTGATAATATTGATATATTATCTCTATTTTTGTCTTCTTGAGTCGAGGGTCTACCGTAAATATCATCTCTACCCCTTCGGTGTAGGGGTAAGGTATGCGTAAACTCTACCCTCTCCAGACTCCACTTGTGAGATTTTAATTTGTTGTTGTTGTATGATTTGGTTTGTAAATGACAATAAAGGCAGAATACCATAGGAGACACATGTACTTGTTCCAGTTTGACATTCTGATACCTGTACTCCACAAAGTTTCATCCAGACACCTCTACTTGATCAAAACTAGTATTTTAAACGCTTCTGACCATTAACTAAGCTTATGTGGCATTGAATCTACTGATTTGGACGAAATATGTGAAATGTAAGCGTATAAAGCGAGTGTAAACAATGAGTTCGATTTTTAAAAAAATGATTAAATAAAAGAAAATTAAAAAAAAAAGTGAAGAAATTGTTACTTTATTATTAAAAAAACTTTTCCCTCCCCTTCATGTTTCTTC
This sequence comes from Nicotiana paniculata, assembly GCA_005239505.1. NCBI lineage: Eukaryota > Viridiplantae > Streptophyta > Magnoliopsida > Solanales > Solanaceae > Nicotiana > Nicotiana paniculata. Next base: position 4,603 of record ML344183.1, on the reverse strand, counting down.
CTCCCCCAATCTAGCAACCCTTCTTAGCTAACCCCTCCCCCCTTCGTATGCTCTTCTTCTTCCCCTTCATACTTGTCTCCATATACTGTTCAGTCTCAAGATTTACCTCTTTAATATCGCAAAAAAAATTATCTTTCACCTCTAATTTTTGCTTCCATTTTGTTTGTAAAAAAAGAAGACAAATCTAAAGGTAAGTCAAACAAACAACACTTAATTTTCTAACAATATAGGCCAGTGGGTGAGATTTCATTGAGATAATGGAAGCTGGAGACACAAATGAACATGTTTTTTTTTTTTTTTTTTTTTTTTTTTTTTTTATCTTTTTTAAACAATTTCTGTTCATAAAAATGATTAAGATCATATGGGTCTTCTTGTTGAAATAATGTCTTGAAATCATTATAAGTAGAATTGAGATTTCCACAAAAAAGCGAGAGTTGCATGATTCCGATGTTTTATTTTGAATGGTGTGGTTGCGATTTGTAAGGATTTAGGAAGTGTAAATTCTATTAACTATTTGATTTTCTTCTTTTTCTATCTTTTTTACTGTTTTCATTTGTTAATGAGCATTTTGAAGAATGATTGATGGGTATATTTGGGGTAATAGAGCTAGAAACTTTTTGGGGTTATGAAGGTGCATTAATGGAGGGGGGACTGTTTTGGGGTGGTGAAGGCAGCGACATAGAGGTGGGAATAACATGATATAGAGAGTAGAGGGGAGGAGTGAAGTGAAAATAAAATAAAAAATAGAGTAGAAAATTTTGAAATGAAGTGAAAAAATAATGATGTGGCATAAAAAATCTGAGGTGGACATGGATGTGTATGGATCGTTAAAGAGCACGCGAGGTCGAAAGGGTTTAAAAGAGTTGTTTCGAACGAGTAGAGGTGTCTTGATGAAACTTTGTGAAGTATAGGGACCGAGATGTCAAAACGGAATAAGTACAGGTATTTCCTAAGCTATTCTGCCTAGTTAAAGAGTAAACAAAAACAAATAGGAGTACCATATAAAAAATACTCCTTCGTTTTAATTTATGTAAACTTATTTCTTTTTTAGCCTGTGCCAAAAAGAATGATATTTTACTTTATCTGAAAATAATTTATTTTTATGCAATGATTTATAGCGGCACAAATTATATGTACTTCATTTTACACTACAAGTTCAAAAAATTTCTTTTTTGTCTTAAATTTCATGACTAGTCAAATAAATTCACATAAAACGGAGGGAGTAAAAAATAAAAAAAAGAAGCACTATATAAAGCTTCAGGTTAAAGAGTAAATAGCTGCTCGACACAAAGGACAGTCTCGTCAGTCTGAAACTCAAGACAAAGCTTTGGATATTTTTGTAGTTCCCTCCATTGATTTGGGGACAGCAAACAAAGACCTAGGGGTACGTGTCACATAGATTTTCAATGCTACTGACATATGGCTCAAGATTCGGCCGCCCAGCTCGAACTATAGTAACGTGCACTGAAAGATTCACCTTAACCCCACTACTAATAGCGCGTCATCTTCACTGTCGTTCGGTAGCGTGGATACTCACGAGCATTGAGCCCACAGCATTTAGGTGTTTTACCGTTTGACCCATTGGAAAACCCTAGCCCCCACACCAACATATTCACCCTTCGGCCAGTTGACCTCAATATCCCTTCAAATTCTAACAAATCACCATCTTGCCATCACTTTCATTCTCCTATATAAACGTCGCCTTTGTTATTCTTAGGTTTGCCGAATTAGAGAGCAAAACGGCACTAGCAAGGTATTTCTTCTAAATTCAGAAAATTATTCCTTTTTTCTTTTTCCTATCAAATTTCCTTTTTTAACTTTGTAAATCTACAACAACAATGGAGGCTTCGTCTTCTAGAAGCAAACCTCATGGTTCAAGTTTTCACCACCACTTTCAACGATCCACTTCACCGTCGGGTCGGTTCTGCTCCTACTCCATGTCGTCTTCGACCTCACCTAGTTTCTCAAGTTTTTCAACCAGAGACTCCGATTACCTGACCCGATCCACTTCCCCGACCCGTGTCAATCTTCGTAGATCCGTTTCCCCATCGCCGAATGTACGTTTTTCTGCCTCTACCAGCCGTTCGATTTCAGTATATCCTCATCAACCGAAGCGGAATAGCAGGCCTTTGCAGTCCAATCAGAAGAAAACGTGCATGTGCTCGCCGACAACGCATCCAGGCTCATTCCGTTGCAGTCTTCATAAGAACATGAGCCAGAATCGGGGTCATTCCAATTCATCGTCGTATCGGTCGAGTCATCACCTGAACATGAGGAGATCGGCCATGACTAACTCGCTCGTCAGGATTGGAACTGTGGAAGGTGAACTGGTTAAGAGAGCGCTTGCCGCCTTGATTCGCCCGTCATCTCACCATCTGAGGCGGAGGGATGATTTTCAGCCGCGGCCTAGCCGGCTCTGTGTCATGTCCAAGGCCGAAGATTTATGAGGGTGCCATGAATCATTTTGATGTACAGTTCCGGCGTTAGCGTTTTCCTGTTACGGGTTGGATCAGCTCACTGAGTCAGCACGGGATGACTCGGGGGAAGGCCTTGTCACTTTTTGTATTTTCAGGCGAAAAACCGGGCCCTTTAAATCCACCCCCACTACCACAACCCCCAAAATTTTGTATTCTTTTATTTTCAAACTAGAGAATAGACCAGAAGAGAGTGCAGCATGTTATATACAGCTCTCAATATATCACAGTTTAATCTTAAGATTTGATAGTGTTATTTTAAGCATCAAGTTTCAAAATTAACCGGGCCCTTTCGTCCTTTGTGCAAATTATGATTGGTTTGGTTGCATTTGTTTCAGTGGGTGGTACTTTCAGTTAGGAATTTATATTCGGTGCAACTGCTTAGATCTGATGGCATTTGGTTTACCTGTTTGGAGGTGATTTTCTCTTATATTTTTGTTGGTTGGTTGTTAGTTTAATTTTTGGTGCCTTATTTAAAGTGCCAATCAACAACTATTGATGCTAACGTACTGCGTTCTTTTACAGGTTGAATTTATATTTTGGAATCTGGCCTGCGGATCATGACAGTGACTTGTTGACGAATTGATCAATGACACAAATCCAAGTACAGTTGGACTATAAAATATTTGGACAGTAAAACTAAAAACTTTAATTTACTTTTACTTTCAGTTGAGATAATCAATCAGCCAATTCAACCCCATTCACTTCGAGAAAAAAAAATGAAATACAGAAATCTCCCATTTAAGAGGATTTCGGCTGTTCTCTGGGTTTCCAAAAGAAAAAGAGAAAACTAACTCAGTTTAGTACAAGGTTTTAGCCCATAATTTCAAAGCTCGTGGCCGTTTTGTCAAATGATGCCCTGAAACATCATGTGGGTGAGTTGGACCCTTCTCTTATTTTGGTTACACCGAGGCTGTGTTGTCAAGTTTAATAAGGTGTAAAGGTTTAATTAAAGATACAAATGGCTGTGACAACTGCCATTCCAAATGCTAGATTTTAACAAGATTTTTTTTTCATGGCAAGTCAGTGACATTGAGATTATAATAAAATAATTAAAATCTGGGGTTTTGAGCAAGCACGTGGATGATCAGCCGTGTTTGATGGAGATGGTACAAGAATTGCTTGGCTTAGTTTCATACATTGTTCCTGGTTAGTTGAATATTCGCATCTCATAAGATAGCTATTTTGTGATGAATTATAGTATTGATTATTCAAATGATCTTCTACTAAACGGGACAATTTACCATTACAAAACTCATTGGCAGCTCTTCTGTATGGGTTGGAGGATGATTCATTTCATTTGCATAACCAAACGTGAGACCACAGCTTTTGAGAAGATTAGGGATCATGTCAACAGATCTTTTATTTATTTACATTCATTAACAGAATGATTCTTTCATATGTTCAAAATATTAAATAATTGCTCAACCACTCGACCCAAAAAAAATAAAAATACATACTCGTATTTCGTAGCGGTGTGGCAAAATGGACCATATTCAGATTTGTGTTGGGCTACCTACATTAATTGGTTGATTAATTTGGGCTTCAGCCCATATATAACAGTAAGAAGGACAAATAATTGGATCCAACGGGACTGTGCTACTATCATTGGGTCGAATAGTTAAATCATGGAACTTTTAGGGGCTTTTGCATCCGTACCTACTTTTGTGCCACGTTTTAACTTATACCCGCTTTGTAAAAAAAATTGCATCCGTACCCGCTTTTGCGCATAACTTCAGCATGCGGGGCTGAAGTAGCAAAGGCAATCATGCAAAACTTCAGCATTCTACTAGACGGGCCTGAAGTAGCTTGCGAACTTCAGATCTAGAGCTAAAGTTCTTGTCTTGTAACTGGGGAACTTCAGCATACGAGGCTGAAGTTCTCCAGTTATAAAATCAAAAACTTCAGCATACGGGGCTGAAGTTCCCCCAGTTACACTGAGGAACTTCAGCTCTAGAGTTGAAGTTTTGTCTTTGTAACTGGGGGACTTCAGTATACGGGGCTGAAGTTTCAGCTCTAGAGCTGAAGTTTTGTCTTGGTGATTGTCTTTATAACTTGGGAACTTAAGCTCTAAAGCTGAAGTTTGTAACTGGGAAACTTTGTCTTTGTAACTGGGGAACTTCAGCCCC
>ML344182.1:0-66612 GCA_005239505.1 Nicotiana paniculata | reverse complement strand
CATCAAAAACTGAAGCTGCAATTGTTGGTCGTTCACGCAAATCAGAACCCAACTTTGCCCTAAGTTCATCATGAGAAATAGAAGTTTCCTCTTGATCTGCCTTAGCTGTGGAAGATAATTTATGTGGGTTCGGTCCTGCTACAGACTCGCCACTATCTTGTGGCCTTACTTGTTGCAACGCTCCAACGTTGTTAGCCTGGAAAAAAATGAATAAATAAATGTAAGGACACTTTAGCAAATTCATTTGGCCAAGGATAACAAAAAGGAAAAGTTTATGTTTTCTTTTACCTTCTCGTTATGAGCTGTTAATGTTCTTGAAGGGCTATCAACGCTTTGGACCTCTACAACCCCTTCTGGGTTCGGCCTTTTCCTTTTCCAATATTGATCTCCTTTGCTTCTATCACTCTCCTTTTGGGATTATGCGCTTCTTAGAGGCATTAACGACTACACCAAATGGAATAATACTTTTGTCAAGTGGAGTATGGATCTCTTCTCTTTGAACTTCTTTGTGTAGCATGGGTCAACTGCCTGCGCGCATCTCAACTACCTTAGACTGTAAAGCAGGAATCCTATCAATCACTAAGACATCCTCGATTCGGTCTTGAATGATATTTGTGATTGGCTCAACAATATTCATCAAAAATTGTAAGAGGTCTTCAAGAAGGCTTTCATGCGCCCTTGCCCACCAAGATCTATAGTTAGACGATGTAAACTTCTTCATATTGGACCCAAAAGGAGGAAATACCGCCCTCGACTTAGATCTAGTCAACACACAAATCCGTGCAAGTCTTAACCCTTCTTCTAATGAGGCCTCACGAAAATCTTGCTCTAAGCGACCAAGGGTGTCTTGATAAAAACCAAATTGGTGGCTAAATCGATGAGGGTTGTAAGGTTCAATAATAAAGTTGACTCCGTCCCTCAAAGGAAGATAATTCGAGCGAATAATCATAAATAAATTTAACTCGAACTCATCTGCCTTACCATCGTCATAGTAGCGGTATGGATCAGATCTGCGGGGCATTATCGAAGTCCAAATGATATTTTCTTCGTTATGAATACACTTCCTTGCTTCCTCTTTCCCAAAATATCTAGCAGCACCTTCACCAAAACATGCGGCCATGAGAGGAACAGTTGGCCCCTTTGCATACGAAAAATGAGTCTTAAAGTAATGGGCTAACCAACCATACACATAATGAGCTGGAAAGAAAGTTTGAGCAGGATCAAGCAATGAGCACTTTGAAATCTCGTTCAAACCCTTATATTTCTGGCTAAGACCGGGACTGCAAGGCTAACTCTTCGTTTACAAGCAAGATGACACGCAATCTTAAAGGTCCCAGGACGAATGAAGTCACCATCTTTTGAAGGAAGCACAAAAACACATAACCAACAAGATAGAAAAGAAGCCAAGTATGTTTCGTCTTTTTTGTCACCTATTACTCCTAGCTTATAGAACATATCTTCTCCTACAGTCGACCAATTTTCCGCTTCCTCTAGGACCCCTGTAGGATTGTGTGTCGATTTCAAATGAGCAGACTTCTTTTCTTTCCTTAAAGGAGGCTGAGTATACTTCATTGTCTTTCTGCACCAGAACTCTACCCATTTTTTCGCAGAAATCTTTGGATCGTTGCTACCTCCCTCTCGGAGCCGGTGGAAGGCATCAAACAAATATTCACAAGTCTGGGGAAGAAACCTTCTCCCCTTGTCGTACGTGCATGTAAGCTCTTCAACATTTGGAACAATTTCCTTGTAAATAGATCCTGTTATAGGCAAACCACCGATCTTATACAAATCCCAAAGTGATATGGATAGTTCTCTAGGAGAGGTAAGCAATGTGTTGGTAACAGGGCACCATGCCTCACAGAAAGCCTGCATAATGTTCGTATTACGATCATATGTGAAGAGTGAAGCATATACGGCGTCTTAAATTCTTGCACCCTCCAGTGTCAAGCGACACCTACTTAAGACATCTTCTGCCCATTCCCAGTAGCCAGGAACGTAATGAAATTCACCTCCGTACGGCAAATCATTGCCCCAATAAGTCTCCTTGTTAATGATTCGACGCCCTAGGCATGGTAAGGTACTCGCAAAATTCCAAGCATGATGGGTAGTGGTGCGAAGCACCCATGTCTTGTGAGGACGACTATTGTATTCAAGCATCCGGTCTGCCAAATAAGGTGGGTCCCTCAAAGGTACCCATGAAGCTGCATTATACTGACCAATTAGTAACCTATCAACTAATAACCTTGTCCCCTCCTTGCTTTCCTTATGGTCCGAGATGATAAGGCATTGAGAATTAGAGGAAGAAATTTTGTCTTTGAAGTAAATCATGTTTAGACTGCAAAAAGAGAGAAAAGTGTTTATTAGCATTTAGCTAAGAAATGTGATATTCATGGCCTCAAATTTATAATATAATCCTACCAAGCATGGAAAAGGCAAAGTCTTTGGCTTAGACAGTGTAATGGTCTATGCCTCAGATAAAATGAAGTTAAATCTTCAAACAAGATGAAGTCATTAGCTTAGACGGTGTAATGGTCTTCGCTTAAGACAAAATAAATCTTTGGCTCGGGGCGGTGTAATGGTCTATGCCTCAGATAAAATGAAGTTAAATCTTCAAACAAGATGGAGTCATTCACTTAGACGGTGTAATGGTCTTCACTCAAGACAAAATAAATCTTTGGGCCAGACGGTGTAATGGTCTATGCCTCAGATAAAATGAAGTTAAATCTTCAAACAAGATGGAGTCATTAGCTTAGACGGTGCAATGGTCTTCGCTTAAGACAAAATAAATCTTTGTCCCAGACGGTGTAATGGTCTATGCCTCAGATAAAATGAAGTTAAATCTTCAAACAAGATGGAGTCATTAACTTAGACGGTGTAATAGTCTTCGCTTCAAATAAAAAATAAAGTCTTTAGCTCATACGGTGTGATGGTCTTCGCCGCGAACTTTTAAAGGTTTTCGCTGTGAACTTTAAAAAAAAATCTTGACCAAGAGCTTTTAAAGGTCTTCATCATGCATGTATTATCTCGTTAAACAAGAACACATCCTCCTTGTTTGACCTACAAGAAACTAACAAAGGAAGAAAGCACAAGAAAAGAAGAAGAAATTACCTTCGCGTTAATGCTTCTGAGTCCACAAAAAATAGACTCAAATAACTTGCAAAATACTGTGAATTTATTGATACTCAACAAATACGAGCACACGAGTTTACATAGATGGCAAAAGAGAACATTGGGAAGTCTGTTTCTCGATGTGGGAACGAGTACTAGGCGGCAGCACCAATTTGACTCCAACATGAACTTGAATGACTGTCAGGCTTCAAAAGGGATTCAAATATGAACGATTAGCTCCAAGTCAGTACGAAGAACACGGAATCCAATTTTATAAGGAACAACAAATTCAATGGAATGTATTCAATTCCTATGTGTACTATGAAAAAGAAATTGAGTGCTTTGATTTCAGTAACAACTCTAAGGAAATTGTCTTTTCGAAAAATGATATAACGTTGTTGTCTTACAACATGTAGTAACAAGGAAAAAAGGCATATAGGTTATCATTATCTTGGGTGAATCACATATAGCAATTCAATACTCCAATCCATGAAGATCATTATTTAAATGACAAACATTTTCATGGTCGTGGGAACTAATCCTTAAGTTTAAAAAAAAAAAGGAAAAAGTGTTCTCTTACCATTACTTCAAGGCCTGATTCGGTTTCGACGAGTCTACCTCGACAAGTCTTGAAGTAGGGGGAATTTGTAGTCATATAAATTTTATTAAAATTAAATCCATAAAGAATTTGGATTATATTTTAAAATTCTAGATATATTAGTCCAAATAAATACTACGGGCTAATATAATTGAATTAATTATATAAGTCCAACATATATGGATTAAATAAATAAGTCTTAATCCATTGGCTAGCCCATTTAGTTGGGCTACAATGATGAGCCCGTTTCATTAGGCTCAATATTCCATCTTCCTAGAGGCCCAGTTTGGTGCCACGTGTCAAGTGACGTGGCGCGCCTAGTCAAACAGAAGAGCCAATGAGATCATGCCACGTGTCAAAAATGACAAGGCATGCCAAGTCACATTAAAAGGCTAATGAAATCGCGCCACATGTGCAAGTGACATGTTCTGCCCAATCAAATGCGGCCATGTTACACTTCAATTTGATTGGTCGAAAAGAATTTGTTCTTATCGCAACTCTTCCCTCCCACAACTATAAATAGGGGTCTTCATAACCCAGAAAAAAATACCAGAAGTTATAACAACAAGCAAGAGAGAGCTCGTGGATCAAACGCCGCAAATTTCTCTACAAGTTTCAAGATTCAAGCTTCAAGAAATCAAGTTCAAGTTCGAGAAATCAAGTTCAAGATCAATAACGAAGAACGAATCAAGGTCAAGTTCAACCAATCAAGCTCAAGCTCAAGAACAAGATCATCGTTCGTGTCAACAAACATTGATTCAAGATCAAGCTCAAAGGCCCTTGAATTTATTTACTATTGGAAGGAAGAATCAGAGGATTCATAGAGATTGTAATACTCAAATATTCGAAATAAAATACTACGATTGTTGCAATATTTTTGGTCTTGATTTTATTTTCTCGACGTAATTTATTGTCTACACAAATATATAAATTCACACTGACATAAAGGTGCATTGATCATTTTTAATGGAAACGAAGGAAATAATAAAATCAAAGGATGAATACTAACATTTAAATATTGAATGAGATTCACATGACTTTTTTTTTTGGCTGATTGATAAAGATGGAATCGTTTGTCGCCAGGTGTTCATCTCAATTGTAGGGGAAAGTGCGGAAAAAAAAGTAAAAACTGTGTAGGGTAGCCATTATTTAAAGCGATATTTATTATTTATCCAACATTTTTAATGTTGAGCAAAAGTAGCCACTAATCTATTAATATTAATATTAAAAAATGGCGTTTCCCTTTTTTCTATCTCTTTTGCTTCCCAAAAGAGTAATTCATAATCATGCGGCTCAAAATAGTCTTGTAACTGAAGAGCTTCTGTCGTTACGTTCTGAAAAGCAAAAAAATATCATGGGGCAAAATAAACTAATTAAGATACCCAAGTTCAATAAGCATTACCTTAATCAAAACCAAAAATGAAATTCTGAAGGTTCATATCAGATTAAAATTTGTTTTGTGATTAAGATCACCTTCACCCAGATTCCAATATCTACATAGGTTAGATCCAATAATCATTCATCATCACTTGTATCAGAATCGTGCAACCACACTTGAACCTGAAGTTAGAGTTGGAAACTCAAAAATTAAGGACAGGTAGTCATTAAGTTAGAGTTACAAGCACAGAAATTAAGGACAAGTAGTCCTGAACTTAGAGTTCCAAGTTAAAAAAATAAGGACATGTAGTCCTGAACTTAGAGTTACAAGTTCAAAATTTAAGGAAAGGTAGTATTAAACTTAGAGTTACAAGCTCAAAAACTAAGGACAGGTAGTCCTTAAGTTAGACTTATAAGCTCATAAATTAAGGATGGCTAGTCTTAAACTTACAATAACAAGCTCATAAGTTAAAGACACTTTGTCCTGAACTTAGAGTTGAAAGTTCAAAAATTAAGGACAAGTAGTCCTTAAGTTAGAGTTACAAGCATAGAAATTAAGGACAAGTGGTCTTAAACTTAGAGTTCCAAGTTAAAAAAATAAGGACATGTAGTCATGAACTTAGAGTTACAAGTTAAAAAGTTAAGGATAGGGAGTCCTAAACTTAGAGTTACAAGCTCAAAAACTAAGGACAAGTAGTCCTTAACTTAGACTTACAAGCTCATAAATTAAAGACAGCTAGTCCTGAACTTACAGTAACAAGCTCATAAGTTAAGGACGCTTTGTCCTGAGCTTAGAGTTGGAAGTTCAAAAATTAAGGACACTTGGTCCTTAACTTAGAGTTACAAGCATAGAAATTAAGGACAGATAGTCCTTAACTTAGAATTACAAGCACAGAAATTAAGGACATGTAGTCCTTAACTTAGAGTTACAAGCACAGAAATTAAGGACAGGTAGTCCTGAACTTCCTGAACTTCGAGTTCCAAGTTCAAAAGTTAAGGACACGTAGTCCTGAACTTAGAGTTACAAGTTCAAAAGTTAAGGACACTTGGCCCTGAACTTTATGAGCAGAACGGTATTTTCGTCCAGGCGAGTAAATTTTTTTAAAGCAGTGACTAAAGACTAAAGATATTTTAAATAATAGCTTAAAAGTACATACATGTCTTATTAGTGGCTAACTGTGCACTCCCCCCCCCCCCCCNAAAAAAAAAAAAGCCAAGCCATAATAGGTATTGACCCGTTGGGTTGGATTAATTTTAATGGGTATTATCACTTTTAAACCGCGTCAGAAACTATTTACATTCAGTAGCCAAAAAAGTGTATAATTTTTGTATATGAATACGTAATGTGTATATATATACAAAATATATATATATATTGGCTATTATTTTGAGACAGACTATACAATGTCATTTTTCCAATTTTAAACCCGTTGGATTACACTAGTTTGGACTCATTATAACCCAATACTTTCATGGGTCAATTTGGGTTCAACCCACTTTGACCCATCAGCTCTTCTAATAACAACCCAACCCATCTAAACTCGGACGGGTTGGGCGGGTTGGGCATTGCCTCTAAATGGAAAGAAACTCAAAAATAGCCAGATTTACAAGTGGTCATTCAAAAATAGCCACAGTTTCAAAAGTAATCATAGTCACTTTTCATGTCAAGATAAATCTGAACGAAAACACTGTTCAAAATTCGAAAAATACTCTAGCATATTGTACTGGAGTTCCAACATAAGTATACTGGAACTCCAGCATAATATACTGGAGTTCCAGTATAATATACCGGTCCAGTATAATATGCCGAAGTTCATACACAGATGCACCGATCTCCAGTATATTATGCTGGAACTTTCTGCGTGTTGGAGTTCCAGCATAATATGTTGGAAGTTCGTACACAGATGCACCGACTCCAGTATATTATGCTGGAACTTTCTGCGTGTTGGAGTTCCAGCATAATATGTTGGAAGTTCGTACACAGATGCACCGACTCCAGTATATTATGCTGGAACTTTCCGCGTGTTGGAGTTCCAGCATAATATGCTGGAAGTTCATACACAGGTGCACCGATCTCCAGTATATTATGCTGGAACTTTCTGCGTGTTGGAGTTCCAGCATAATATGTTGGAAGTTCGTACACAGATGCACCGACTCCAGTATATTATGCTGGAACTTTCCGCGTGTTGGAGTTCCAGCATAATATGCTGGAAGTTCATACACAGATGCACTGATCTCTAGTATATTATGCTGGAACTTTCCGGCATAATATGCTGGAAGTTCATACACAGGTGCACCGATCTCCAGTATATTATGCTGGAACTTTCCGCGTGTTGGAGTTCCAGCATAATATGCTGGAAGTTCATACACAGGTGCACCGATCTCCAGTATATTATGCTGGACCGGTCCCTGTTGCAGCAAAATAGTGACTATTTTTCAATGACTTTATAACCACTGACTATTTTTGAATGACCAATCTTAAAACTGGCTAACCCGTGCTATTTTTACCTCTAAATGTAGCACCAAATCAACCTCAACAAAAGCGATTCAGCCTCCAATCGATATATTTGACTTATTGCCTAAAATGACGAGTTTTTACTTCCATATCAGTGTAAACTGATAAACAAATTTTAAATTTTTTTTACCATTATTTCAATTTTGATATATATTTTTAAGTAACAGCTTCACTAATTTACATCTCAAAAAATATAATCAACACTTATTGATCTACTATGTACAAATAACTCAGCACAAGACAAAGTGTCTGTATAGTATTAGAATGATAAAAGAAAAACTATATGACTTGGTGCTTTTTCTGTTTAAAAAGAACGTAATGTAAAGAACTCTTTAACTTTAAATTTTCCACTATATCCCTAATGACACCCCTATAACAAAATTTTCCACTAACCCCTAATGACACCCCCATAACAATAGAAACGTTATGATATTTGACATTACAAGTTCTAAGATACTTTAGGTATGTGCCAAAAGTCTTTAGATTTCATGTGCAATCAAGCACAATTATAAAATAAAACAGAGGGATATAAGATCTTAATTCATTGGGTAAGGTAATGCAAAGACTGATAAGGTCGAGGGCCCAAACGATTGAGAATGGCATTTGGTGAACCAGCTAACGCAAGCATAAAGCAATAACAAGACTCAGAACTCCGAATAATAGCTTCGTCTCATTATGTAACTGAAAAGATAGTAAAATCTTAAATTCTAAATGTCAGTTCTAATTTATTTATTAGAGTAAATTTCACGTTACCCCCTTAATCTATTAGTATAGCGAAACAATACCCCCTTCACCTTTTGAATGAGAAAGAAAACTCCCTTTGACCTAAAATCAAGCAACAAAATGAATTAATTGTTGCCGGGGCTTGCAACAGAAGGAAAAACTATTGTCGACCAACTTTCACATTCATGCACGGTTTCACTTGCTATTATTATTGTCTCTAGTCGATTGTGGTTTTTAAAAAATCTTTCTTTTTTTCAGATATAAACGGATCTGTCACATATCTCAATTAGTAAACACAAGAAGGTCATGCATTCAACTGGAATCCATCGTTAGTCTGCTTTTACACAAAAAGTATCAAACATTAGTTGATTAAAATGTAATAGAAGCTCCATTTCCAGTATTTATGCACATGCTAAAGAATTTTTAACCTCCGCATTAACTATTGAAAACTTGATCATAGCTTATATTGTCCAAAGTACAATATATATCACTGTGTAAGAGATGTAATCATAAGTTTGATGATGATGCTACTAACATATAAGCTTTAAGCATATGCAAAAATATTCACCAAAAACAGTACTATAGACCACTAATAATTCAACTAATGCATCAAACTGTATTGGCTAATAAAATTCCTTAAAATTTGTAAAGGAAGCAACTAAATCAGTATGCTGCAACTTCGCTAGTAATTGTTTAAACAAAAAATCAGTATTCCAGCAATCTCTGGCAACCATTTATTCATTTTGCTAATTGACTTTAGGGTCAAGGGGGTTCCCTTGCCCATTCAAAAGGTGAAGTGTACTGTTACCCTTCTCTAAACTGGTACGGGAGTAAAGTTAAATTTACTCTATTTATTAAGTAGAAAATCTCTTTTTTCCCATCGAAGATGCCCAACAGCATTGCCATTGCTCCTACTCCGCTTACGCATTAGAGGTACTGATTGCAAAAGCAACTGATTTGTCAATTCATTCTTATTAATTGTACACTAACCAATCTGTATCAAAGCAATTTTTCGGCAAAATATGACATCCTGACCCAACACAAGAACCTTCACCAGATCAGGTACGATCTAAGAATGGATTACCATAAACAAAAATCAACAGCTGTAATCATACTAACAGGAAGGAGACAATCTTTAAACTTCAGGCAGTCGGTAATTTACTGCATATGACCTGAGATGCCTCTCCCCACTGTTTTGCATTATTAAGAACACAACAACAAATTTATTCAGCAGAGCAAGCATCTAAATCCCGGCAAGGAGGAGCCTTAGGTTCACCTAATAATGTAGTATTTCCTCCTTCCGGTCCACAATTGATACGACCTGGGTTTTGAGTGCCCCGCTGAAACATGGAAAAGCATGCCGATCAATAATGCAGTAATATCATTATGCACGATAAAATTAGTATATGCAACATAGTCATCGTACCTGTGGTTTTTCACCTTTCCTGAACGCCTCAACAATCTCTACAGCCCTCTTTGGAGTCAGATCCTCCTACAGAAAGAGAGCTCAAAATACTTATCACAACAAGACTAAACAACTAGTGATAAAAGCAGGATTAAAGTTATAACTCACATAATAATTGTATTTATATCCTTCAGATCCATTGGAATAGTCAGCTACCGTCATCATTGGAGCATTTACACAGCACCCCTACCACAAAAATGAGGTACAATATCGAAATGGTTATATGTCAAATAAGCAATGACTCGAATGGTATTCAACATTATGGAACAAATATAAGCACCCAATCAGTGGTTCCTTGCTGAAGAGCCTCCAATGCATGGAAAGTTAGAAGGATGTCACAGTAGTTAAACAACACTAATAGCCTTCCTACTCTTCCATCTAGATTAAGAACCACAACAACCCCCTTGGCCCCATACAATCCCCTTTAGTTTACGAAGTCTTCCTTCATAAGTAATGTCCCTTACACAACATTAAATTAAGCTGATATTGGAAATATTAAAGTGGAGTGCCAGTTTTTACCTGTCAATCCAATTATCTTTGCCCCCATTGTTTGCAAAATAATAGAAAGTAAAAAAGGATGATTTCAACTCTAAGACCGGGAACCGGCCTGATCAAGGATGGGATTATCAGAAAGCAATATGGGATAAATTTGCTTTTAACACGTTTAATGCAAGGAGGGATCCCAGTAATATACCCCTCAAAGCTAAGGGCATATTCTTAAGCTTTCATAGAAAGAGGTATATTCTCCAAATCATATGGAGGTCCATTCGGTCTGTTAGACAACAAAGGAAATCCATGTAATTCAACCCATTATTTGGGTGCAGGTGGGCCGGTGGGTGGAACTTAAACATTTTTTCCATTAAAAAACAAATTAACAATATCTCAACAAATACTTTATTTTGTTGTTGATCTAAACTAAAGGGGAATTTTAGCTATTTGGCATAGCAGCATAGCCCTAAATCTAAATTCCTGCCTGCACCCCAATTTGTGAACCCTGAATGTGGTTAAACACTAGTCATAATTGTTCTAATTAATCGAAATTACAAGATGAGTACTACTGTAATCTTCAGCTAAGGATAATCATAATTAAAATTCCCAGCAAAGAAATTTGGAATACAGCTGACTTCTAATCTTTAAACAGATGAATCATATGAAACGCAATCAGATAACTAAAAGAAACTAGAATAAAATGATAAAATGAAAAAGTAAAGTTCACATCTTCATTACCACTCTTGCATTTCAATGCAAGTAAGCAAAGATGAAAAGCAATAGGTTCTAAAAGTAGAAGATCAGAACTATAAGCGAGGTACGACTTCGGGTCCTGCAAGTTCTACTACAATTTTTTCTCACCTTTCCTCAAATAGGTTTATAGGATATGGTCCGGAAATAATCATATGCAACTCAAACCAAAACCCACTACACCTCAATCCAAATTAGATGGGGTCAATTATATGAAGCCTCTATATCTATCCATTCCGATCTATTCAGGTCCATTTCGGGAACACACCTTCACAGATTATAAGCAGCAACAACAACAACAACGACAAAAAACCCAGTAGTTTCCCACAAGTAGTTCACAGATTGTAAGCAAATGAAATAAAAATTAAAAATAAAAACAAAAAAAAAAAATCATTGTCACATTCAGTAACAAAGATGCAATTCGAAATTACCTTTTTACTGTTGTCACTTGAGTCGCATGTAACAATTTTGGCTGCCAATATTACAAGGACCGCCAATGTTAGGGAAATGGTATTAGGCCTTAAGAGCTGTACCTTGTAGTTATTGACCATATTGCACATTTTTTAATAGTGTTTCATCCTGTGGTGCCTTTTGCTCTAAATAGCAAGAGGTAAGCCCTAACCGTTCAATCCTCATAGTCAAATAGAGAATAAATCTCCGCTGGATCTGAACAGTTAATTGACTCATGCAGTGACGTATTTGGATTTTATTGGCATTTTCCATGTTTTCTTTACCTCTAGTCAAATTGAAGTCTGATGGATAAGCATAACTTGTCACTGAACAGTAAATTCCACCTCACTCCCAGAATCATATTTTATGCCTTTACAAGATTGTTTAGTAGGACCTAAGCTAGTAGGAAATAGGTTTTAAGATACGGGTGTCAGCAAAAGCTAGAAGCAAAGAAAAAATCTTTCATCTTTCCCTCCATGCATTTCTTTGATCTGTAATATATCTTTATAACAGTCACGACTTTTCCATGGTTCCAACTTCCAAGTTAGAAGTTCGTACCCCTTTCAGATACCCAGTTTAGGTCTCGGCATGGTCCACCAGATTCAATGCATTGGCCACAATAATGTACTGACATGTAACAGTAAGAACTTAATCTAGTCAAATATAGACCCAAATCTTTGGTCAAGTGGTAAAAGTGCAGTTTCTGATGTGTGGGTTAAGCGCAAATCAGGGATTCGAACCTTGCTGCGTACAAAAGCCAGGCATTTAAGTTTGGGAGTTGGTTATTTGTCAGCACTGATTTAGGGGCGGGCCCATTATCCACCACCGAATATTTCATGGTTATCAAGAAAATATCTAGACCGATTAAACCATCACAAACAAAATATAGGAGAATACAGTTTGAGAAAACTAGCTGATTAACAGTAAAGATGAGTTCTCTCATTTTGAATAGTATTTCCCTGTCTATCACATCTTTCTCTTCACACGTATCTAAAAACCATTCAACCAAGAAAGGCATCCTCTTAGCAGTCCAAGAATTCAAGTCTTTAGTGGCCCTAATTTGACCAGGACTAACCCATCAAAAGGATTATGAGGGAAAAAAAGTTCCTCAACAAGTTGCTCGTGTTGCAGGGTTAAAAAAGAATTCATTTACCCCACTTACTGATACCTTCTGTCCCTTTACTTCAGGTACAGAGGGAATCGATTGTGTATCCGTCCAAATAAAGCATGTGTTGTCCATGTCTCCATGTACACCATTATACAGTGGAAGTTCCAACCCATAACCACAGACCTGTGTGGGTTATCATACTAGCCAAAGTTGTTAGGAGGCCAGTTTCCACCATGCATTGTTAAATTATGGCTGTCACTTGCTATGTTTCTACTTGCCAACCAGATAAGAGTCCAATGTACCCTTGTTGACCAAGAATAATATGCGTAGTATAGTAACCTAAGGTTCATGAACACTGGACGAACGGATGAAGCAGGAAAGCAGGTTTTGGGCACTTTGCAGTTTTAACTTTTATCAAACCTTGGTTTAGCACCACAAACATCAGGACATTACAAGGTCTCACACCTCAGTGCAACTTTAGCATGTCAAAACACTTCTGTGGACGCTTGATCTTCGACCAATGAGGTGATGAGACACAAGCATGCACATGAACTTGAGCACTAGAGGGAGAAAGCGATAGAAAATAGCTTCTTACAACGTCTTCTATCTTCATGTTTTCTAGAAACCACCCTAGCCAACCCTTCTAGTATAACTGTAGTATACCCGGGAATCTTCTCAAAACTTAGGGTAATTTGAAGACTATTTCATCTTCTTTCTTTAAGTTGAGCCCATGGCATGTGTGTTAGATGAACTAAATCCTGATTGAATCTGGTTTCTCCATAAGTTGGGGCTCGCACTAGCAAATAATGCCTTATTTTCTGAACTTAATCATGATCACGGGTTCATCAAGAAAAACAGCATCGAGTTTTGAAACTGGCACTTAGAAAGTCTCCCCCTGGAGAAGGCACAAATACATTGGACTGATTTGTGATGCGTGTCTGCAAGCATGTGATTGACCTTTTCAGTTCTGCAGAAATTGTCAAGCAGATTACTTCAATCACCATGAACCTGGTGTTGAAGCTGGGTCGCCATTGCTTTCGTAGATTCTTCACTGTTTTCATTAGGTTGTTGAATTACTCATTATCTGAGCAAAATAGTGGTTTGGAGCTTCTTTCTAGGCCGTCTAAATTATGGGCTTAAGGTTTTCAGACCAAGTGTATTGGAGGTTTTTATTCCAATTACAGTTTTGCTGCTAAACAAGATACTATATGATTTAAGAAAGAGGATTTTTACGTTGTTATTTGACAATTGACTGCAAGTATTGTTTTTCTAGATGGATGATCACTGACTAATGATATTATTGGATCAAAAAACATCAACATTTATTTCAAAATGTCACAGAAGAAGGCTTGCTCTCTATTAAGAGTATACGAGTGCATATGCATCACAAATCTACAAGATACATTGATCATAAGAACTACTATAACCAAGGCAGCAAGCTAAGAAAATATCTGCTGTCTAATATATTTGCCTTACAAGCTACTATCAGCCAAAGTGCCTGCCATCGAACATTAATACAAGCCGACTTCTACTTTCCTTAATTTGGTTACTACCAGTCACAACTCCCAAGCATGGTCATGCGACTTATTGCATAACAGTTAAGCATCACATATATCAATCTCAAGATCAGATCTTAGGTCTAGAAAGCAAATAAAAGCAAAAATAGTTCACAAAAGCTGTCATGCAGGATATGCTGTCAAGGCACCAAAGAGGACAAGGTCAACATCAATAAGATGTATAAATAATGACTCACCATGCATTCCATCTCACCAACAGAAAATAAGCCATCCTTGGTTACTTCTGCATACAATAAGAAGTCATAAACCAGAATAAGAACATTTTACAATAGGATTTGTAGGATTAATAGAAAAGTTAACAAAATAATTAGAAAGATCTTCATAAAACACTGACCATTGCGCTTTACTCCCAGGTGTTTCAGTATAGTTTCTTCGATACCTCTTGAACCACGGATCATACAAGGTGTTGTGCCACAAACCAAAAGGTGGTATTTGCCGACCTAAAAGGACAAGAAACTGAGTAAGCTATTTTAAGTAAAGGTGATTTTATATTTCCCGCACTTGCACAAGCCAAAAGGTCAAGAAAATCTACTCACTTTTGTCCTGTTGAACATCGTATAGAAGGTTGCAACCTCATATACACGAATCGGAGCGACTTCAATAACCTTAGCCACCTTAAACATTTAGAAGACTAGATTAGATACTTTTGAATGCCTGTTTAGCCAAAGAAGGAAGAATTTAGAAAATATAACCCCTGATTAAGTTAAGGTAAATTTACATCGTGCTAACTTTGAGGGTAACACAAGGAAAATCAAGTTCAGGGAGTAAGATGAATATCAAGTTAATAAACATATGAAAAATAACTCAAGTATTGTTGTGGCAAGAACTAAAGCTGAACTGGTTTTAGCAATCAAATGCTGATTAATTGTAAAGAAATAAGGCAAAAAGTGCAAGAATCAATTAGAACAGTGTCAACATACTGCATTCATCGCTGAAACAGGAAGCCACCCTCCATTTTGCTGCTGTGCAAGATCCAGTAAAGGAATCACTGCAGATTGCTTATAGTTGGATGGATAGAAAGAGAGAATCTCCTTCACCTGTGCATTGCATGGGAGGATTAAGTAGGACTCAAGATAGAGGATAAGCAAATTTAAGAAAGAACTACCATTTATAAAGACGCATACGAGTCAATTTAAGTACACTACTGCAGAAATTTTCTGATACTGAAGCTAATCAACATTCAGAAACCATTTCAAAAATCTCCATTCTAGTTACCTCTATGATGCATGAAGTTTCGTATTATATGTTTTCTTTTCGTTTAGTAAATTCTAAAAGTTTAATTATGACCTCTGATTAAGAATGCAACAGAAGTTGATAATTCTGACTTTTGCAATTTCGGTGCCAATGCATCAGTGGTGCTACTGAATAGCAGGAGTAGAATAGGCCCATAGCAACAAACAGGGAACTGTGATATATCTTGAAGACCATGAATCACCTACAAGCATTCATGCTATTTTCCTTTTATTTGTCATTACCGCTTTTCATTTTTGTTCCTTCTAGCTTTTTCTTTTGGTTGAGTATGGGGACAGCCTTTGACCACTAAGATTCTTTTAAGAAAATAACTTTTCTCCTATCCATTTCCAAATGAGAAACTAAGTTTCAAATGCTCAATTAGACAATCTTCTCATACCGATGCAACTTGGATCCATGTTGTAAGGTAGAACATTTCAAAGCACTGTTAATTCATTTCGCAGCCAAGCTCAAAAAATTGGGTCGTCTAAATTCAATCTTTACGCAAATTTTCAACCAAGTTCAAATATTCTAATCCTGGACAGGCACCTATGTAGCTTACACGGATAATAGTACATACATATTTTACAGTAGAATACAGTTTCATTAAAGCATGCACAAAAAGCACACTACCCTTCTCAGACCCCATATCCCACTTGTGGGATTATACCTTCAAGGTAGGGGTAAAATCTGCATACACACAACTCTCCCCACACAACCCTCCCAAGAATCCACTTGTGGGATTATACAGAGGTTTTTGTTGTTGTTGTTGTTGTTGTTGTTGTTGCATGCACAGAAAGCAAATTCTAATTAAAAAAGTTAAAACCAGAGGCGAATCCAAATTTGAACTTTATGGGTTCTGAATTCTAGGACAATGACCTCTAGTTCTAGTAACTGGGTTCTGAATTTAATTTACGTACGTATTTAGTGGATTGCTTGACACATACAAGGTTCGGGCAAAGCTACTCAGCCGAACCCATATCTTAAAGCCTACACCTCCCCTGTTTGAAATCTATAGTGAAGGAAATGGCATAAGTCATCCTCCACCATAACACATTGAACATTTCCAATTCACAATAGCTCTCAAATTTCAGACATACTGTAAGAAAAAGAGAACACTAATAGCAAAGATACAAACTTTTGACATATACGAGAACGGAGCAACGCAAATTCTGAACAATGTTATAAGCAATGCTAACCTTTTCCTTGTTTGCATCGTTAAACTCCCAGGGAAGGTCCGGATTGTTGTCCGGCGAATCAAGGTGCTGCGTACAATCAAAAATCAAAACAATCAAAAAACATAAACATGCTATCGAATGCTCAAATTTCGAATCTGAACTAAGAACTCCGAGAATACAAATTAGATAAGAACTCACATAGTTGAGTGCAGTAGAAAAAGATCGCGATGCCTGAAAATCATAAAAGATAAGAAGAGATTTTGATTAAAAGTAAGTAATACTAATCCGAAAGCAAATACAGAATTTCTAATTTTGAAATGAAAATATGGTACAAAATGGCGATTAGACCTGAGGAGCTCGACGGAAGGCCGTACGGATCTCGTTCAGGCGTTGGGCAGCGAGACGACCGAACATTTTTGGTCTCCGGCAAATGTCCGAGCAGACGGTGGTCGGAGGAAATGGAGATTTTGGAGCGAGGAAATGGAGAAATCGGAAGTCTCACTTTGAAGGTTTGGCGTGCCTCACACACGTCCCTTGTTCGCGTGTCCTCATCAAGGCCCGTCAGGCCCATATAGAGAATTGCAAGAACTGGATTTGGGCTCTCATCTTGTTGGGCCATAGATACATTAGGGCTTAGGCTTTTGCCACCGTACCCATTTCTTGTGCCACGTTTTAACTTATACCCGCTTTGTAAAAAAAATTACATCCGTACCCGCTTTTGCGCATAACTTCAGCATGCGGGGCTGAAGTAGCAAAGGCAATCACGCAAAACTTCAGCATTCTAGTAGACGGGCGTGAAGTAGCTTGCGAGCTGAAGTTCTAGAGCTGAAGTTCCCTAGTTATAAAGACAAAACTTCAGCTCTAGAGCTGAAGTTCCCTAGTGTAACTGTGGGGACTTTAGCTCTAGAGCTGAAGGTTTTGTCTTTGTAAATGGGGAACTTCATGCTGAAGTTCCCCAGTTATAAAGACAAACTTCAGCATACGGGTTGAGTTCCCCCAGTTACACTGGGGAACTTCAGCTCTAGAGCTGAAGTTTTGTCTTTTGTAAATGGGGAACTTCAGCATACGGGGCTGAAGTTCCCAAGTTATAAAGACAACAACTTCAGCATATGATGCTGAAGTTGCCCATTTACAAAGACAAAACTTCAGTATACGGGGTTGAAGTTCCCTAGTTACACTGGAGAACTTCAGCTCTAGAGCTGAAGTTTTGTCTTTTGTAAATGGGGAACTTCAGCATACGGGGCTGAAGTTCCCAAGTTATAAAGACAACAACTTCAGCATAAGGGGCTGAAGTTCCCCAGTTTACAAAGACAAAACTTCAGCATAAGGAGCTGAAGTTCCCCAGTTTACAAAGACAAAACTTCAGCTCTAGAGCTGAAGTTTTTGTCTTTGTAACTGGGGAACTTCAGCCCGGTATGCTGAAGTTGTTGTCTTTATAACTTGGGAACTTAACTGGGAAACTTCAGTGTCTTTGTAATTGGACCCGTATGCTGAAGTTTTGTCTTTATAACTGGCGAACTTTCTTAACTGGTGAACTTCAGCTCAGCGAGGGAAGGGGGAGCTGAAGTTATTTAAAAAGTGGGTACAAGTTAAAAGTTTTAAAAAAAAACGGATATAGGTTAAATGAAGGCGATCAAATAGGGCACCACGCGCAATTTCTTGGGATTTTTACATTCTTATACAGTATTTGAAATTTTATTACTCTACATACTCAAGTTTCAATTTAATTACATACTATATACAAATTTACCAATTATATACACGTTAAAAATTAAATGAGTATCCATTTATATTAAGAATCAATTATTTTTCATCATTATTCTCTCTCCCTTCTACGCTCTCTCTCTCTCTCAATCTCTCTCTATCCTGCGCGCTCTCTCTCTCTACGTCTCTCTCTCTCTCTCTCTCTCTATCTCTCTATCTCTCAATCCCTAATTTCAGTAATGTAGAGCAAAGGAAAAGAGAGCAGCAATTCCATGCTTATTGAAATTCCAGTAATGTTGAGCTGAAGGTGTTGCACAATTGGTGTTCAAATTCCAGTAATATTGCACAATTGGTGTTCAAGTTGAAATCATCAATCAATAAATTTTGAAAGTGTTTGACTCTCCTCCATTGACAGTCATTAAAGCTTGGAAGCTTTGAATTCGAATTTGGATTTTCAAGAACCATTATTTTTTTGGATTGTGTGTTATTGCAAATAATTGAAAATATTGTTTGGAGTTTACATCTCAATTTTGAGGGTGTTTTTGGTGAAGATTAGACTTGATTTTGGCTAAATTTCAGATTGAAACTTGAAGAAGAAGAAGAAGAAGAAGAAGACATGACATTACAAATTGTAGTAAAGTTGTAGTATAATTGTAGAAAAATTGTATTCAGTTGTTTATATATTTTTTATTTATTTAAATATTGTATGAAAGTTGAACAATATTGTATAAAAATTATATTTAAGTTGTATGATATTGTAGTTGTATATAACTGGGTAGAGATAATGTATGAAAGTTGTAGATAAGTTGTATAATATATAATTAGTTGTATGAAATTTATTTTTACTATGTATAGATTAGGTACAAAATATATAAAAGGCATATTGTATAAAAATTATATTTAAGTGGTATGATATTGTAGTTGTATATAACTGGGTAGAAATAATGTATAAAAGTTGTGGAAAAGTTGTAGATAAGTTGTATAAATATATAATTAGTTGTATAAAATTTATTTTTACTATATATAAATCAGTTACAAAAGACATATTGTATAAAAATTGTATAAAAATTGTATTCAAGTGGTATGATATTGTAGTTGTATATAATTGGGTAGAAATAATGTATGCAAGTTGTAGATAAGTTTTTAATTTGTATGTTGATGTACCATATATTGTTCTTAAGGATAAAGATTTTATGTGTTTAGTTTGAATATAAATATGCAATGAAGTTTAGATTCAGTAAAAGTTCTCTTTTAGATCTTGTTAAAATCCGTTCCAAATTCTACTGTATTACATACCCTTTTCTGGGGGAAAAAATCATCATTTGAAATTATTGGCTAGAAAAATTCACCTTTAATAGAAGGAGCAATTTGACTGTAGTTACACTTACCCATTGGAAATCCTTTTAATGAACTGAAAGTTGCTTTTATATTTCATATATGAACTGATTAGTCAACGTATTCATTCAAACATGACTATGCTTTTTAAGAATAAAATAACACGATTGAGACTGAAAATAAGGAGAAAGACAAGCATATTTTTCAGAAGACAAATATTTTTAACCCATAATATATGGGAGGAAGATTTGATCATCATGCTATTCATCAAAATGGATAACACTTAGAGAGTTGGGTGGAGAAAATAGCTTCCATGATTACCATATATTAAGGCAGAAGAAAAATAAGGAAAGAGAAGAGAGAAAAAAAAGGAAAAGGATGTAACTAAGTCCGTTAATTGAAGGCATTAATAATGGATTGAGAGTCTTATAAGGTGGAATGTATATATTTTGTAATAAAACCTGTTTAGATCGGGTTATTAACTAAACATGAACATTTTTAGTAATAAAGTTTCAAATTGTGTATAGGAACGAAAAAATCCCTAGGGCTTATTATTCCAACTTGTCACCACCCCAAATTCTCATCTTAGGATGTCGTGATGACACCTAATCTCTAAAGCTAGGTAAGCTTAACATGGTTTGAGAAATAGCAGAAATAATAACTTAAACATCAAATTAAAACTATTAACAATCATAACATAACACAAACGCTACAACTGTCAAAACTCCCCAAAACCTGATGGAATAGAGTCATGAGCTCTTCAAGAATGTACTAATAGTCTTGAAATACAATATTGTTTTGGGGCAGGAAATAAACAGTAGAACATTTAAAAGCAGAAGGTGACTTCAAGGCCTGCAAACGTCGGGCAGGTGTACCTTGAAGTCTCCGAGAGTAGCTAATCAATCACTGGCGTCCAACAGAGGCAGATGTACCTAGATTTGCACAAAAATGTGCAGAAGTGTAGTATGAGTATACCATAATGGTACCCAATAATTAGCAAGTCTAACCTCGACAGAGTAGTGACGAGGCTAGGTTAAGACGCCTATTATGACAAGATAAACGGAACAAAATATAATAAAGACAACTAATGGAAAGGGGAGAAACGAATAATAACAAAGCAATTTAATAACGTAAGTTAATGACATAGTTTAAGACAAAAAGGAAATAAGAAGCGAACACATAATGAGAACCACAAGTAATCAAATACGGACAAAAGCAGGTAAGACTAGGATGTTAGCAACAAGAATTGTTCAAGGATCTCAAAAGGACGAATGTACCTAGGGCTCAACTTGCCCTTCTTCCCAAACCTCATCACACCCTTCATAGGTAAACGCTGGAGCAAAATCCTCTTTCCAACCATTCACGAGCCTTCCAATCAGCATAACACTTCTGCCTAGATTGTGTTGTACGAAACCGATCCTAAATTAACTTGACTTTCTCCAAGGCATCTCGAACCAAATCCGTGCCCAACAACCTGGCCTCACCCGACTCAAACCAACCAACTGGAGAACGCCATTGTCTCCCATATAGGGCCTCATAAGGAGCCACCTAAATACTCAATTGGTAACTTTTGTTGTAGGCCAACTCTACAAGTGGCAAGAACTGGTCCCAAGAACCTCCCAAATCTATAACACAAGCACGAAGCATATCCTCTAAGATCAAATGGTATGCTCGGATTGTCTGTCCGTATAGGGGTGAAATATTGTACTCAACCTGTGTGCCTAACTCATGTTGCACGGCTCTCTAGGAAAACGATGTGAACTACGTGCCTTGGTCGGGCATAATGGACACTGGCACACCGTTGAGACAAATAATCTCAGAGATATAGATCTGATCTAGTTGCTCTAAAGAATAGTCACCACCGGAATAAAATGAGCCGACTTCCACAATCACGTATACTGTGTCAAATTTCTTCAAAGTCCGTGGGAGAGAAATAACTAAATCCATGGTAATATGCTCCCACTTCCACTCGAAAATCTCAAGTCTCTGAAGCAAACCGTGCGGCCTCTGATGCTCGTACTTCACCTGTTAACAGTTCAGACACCGAGCCACATACTCCACTATATCTTTATTCATTCTTCTCCACTACTAGTGTTGCCTCAAATCTTGATACATCTTAGCGGCACCCGGATGAATGAAATACCGCGAACTGTGGTCCTCCTCAAGGATCAACTCACGCAACTCATCCATATTGGGCACGTATAACCGGCCCTGCATCTGCAACACCCTATCATTTCCAATAGAAACCTCCTTGGCATCGTCGTGTTGTATCATGTCCTTAAGGACAAGCAAATGGGGGTCGTTATACTAACAGTCTCTAATGCGCTCATATAAAGAAGACCGAGAAACCACGCAAGCAAGAACCCAACTGGGTTCCGAAACTCCAATCTAACAAGATGATTGTCCAAGTCCTGAACATCCATGGCTAGGGGCCTCTCTACTGCCGATAGATACGCTAAGCTTCCCATACTCTTTGCCTTTCTACTTAAGGCATCGACTACCACATTAGCCTTCTGAGATGATACAAAATAGTTACATCAAAGTATTTAAGCAACTCTAACTATCTCCGCTGCTACAAATTAAGATCTTTCTGCTTGAACAGATTCTAGAGACTATGGTGGTTGGTATAGACCTCACTTCGGATACCGTACAAATAATGCCTCCAAATCTTCAATATATGAATAATAGTTGTCAATTCCAAGTCGTGCACCGGATAATTCTTCTCATGAACCTTTAGCTTCCGAGACACATAGGCAACTAACCTACCGTCTTGCATCAATATCGCGCCAAGCCCAATACGTGACACATCACAATACATAGTGTAAGACCCCTAACCCGTAGGCAACACCAAGAGTAGGGATGTAGTAAAAGCAGTCTTGAGATTTTGAAACCTCACCTCACACTCCTTAGACCATCTAAAAAGAGCACCTTTCTGGGTCAATCTAGTCAAAGGTGTAGTAATGGACGAGAAACCCTCTATGAAACACGATAATATCCAACCGAACCAAGAAAACTTCGAGTCTCAGTAGCTAAAGACAGTCTAGGACAACTCTGAACTACCTCAATCTTCTTTGGGACTACGTTGATCCCCTCACCAGATACACATGTCCCTAAAATTCCGCCGAATCGAGCCAAAACTCACACTTTGAAAATTTTTCATATTACTTCTTCTCTCTCTAGGTCTGGAGTACGATCCCCAGATGTTGCTCATTATCCTCCCGACTGCGGGAGTACACCAAGATGTTGTCAATAAGCACAATGATGAATTAATCAAGATATGGTTGGAATACATTGTTCATCAGGTGCATAAATGTTGATGGGGCGTTGTTCAGCCCAAATGACATCACAAGGAACTCGTAGTGACCATACCGAGTCCTGAAGGCAGTCTTTGGAATATCCGGATCCCGAATCTTCAATTGATGATATCCTGACCTCAAATCAGTCTTTGAGAACACTCTTTCACCCTGAAGCTGGTCAAATAAGTCATCAATGTGCGGTAATGAGTACTTTTTCTTCACTGTAACCTTGTTAACTGTCGATAATCAATACACATACGCATATAGCCATCCTTCTTCTACACAAATATAACTGTAGCACCCCACGGTGAACCATTTGGCCGGATGAAACCGTTATCAAGCAACGCCTGCAGTTGCCCTGTTAACTCTTTCAACTCCGCTGATGTCATATGATATGATGGAATAGAAATATGTTGAGTGCCCGACAACAAGTCAATACCAAAATTGATATCTCTATCGGGCGGCGTGCCCGAAAGGTCTGCTGGAAATATATCTAAGAAGTCTCTCACTACCATAACTGACTCAAGGATAGGAGTATCAGCACTGACATCTCTCACAAAGGCTAGATATGTTTCACACCCTTTCTCAACCATCCATTGCACCTTCAGAAAGGACACAACTTTACTAGGAATATAATCTAATATACCCTCCACTCCAACCGTGACAAACCTGGCATAGCCAATGTCACAGTCTTAGCGTGACAATCCAGAATAACATGATAGGCCGACAACCAGTCCATGCCCAAGATCGCATCAAAGTCTACCATATTGAGTAACAATAAATCAGATATGGTCTCAAAACCACCAATACAACTAAACAAGACCGATAAACACGATCCATAATAATAGAATCTGCCACAGGCGTGGACACATATACAGGAGAACTCAAAGAATCACGAGATATATCCAAATATGTAGCAAAGTAAGATGATACATCTGAGTAAGTGGAGCTCGGATAAAATAAAACTTAGGTATCTATATGACAGATTAGAACAATATTTGTAATGACTGCATTTGATGCAATCGCCTCCGTCCTACCCGAAAAAGCATAGAATATGGTCTAGCCTCCCCTTCTAGGGAGACCTTTACTCGCCTGACCTCCACCTCTAGCTGGTGGGGCAGCTGGAGCAGCAACCGGAGTAACAACCATGGCCTGTGAAGTCTGTGGACCCTGTGGAATACGTTGAGCATGTGTAGTCTATGGATGTGCACCCCTCATGAGTCTGGGGCAGTCCCTCACCATATGTCTAGTATCAACGCACTCTAAGCAAGCTCTCAGTAGGCGTGGCTGCTGAAACTGACCCTAGCAATGTTTGCTAGACTGACTGCTGAAGGCACCCCGTGCAGGAGGTGCACTAGATAGGTGTTGAGAAAAATGAGCATCTTGAGACCTTGGATTAGCCAGAGAACTGCTAGAAGGTAGAAGTGTTGAATGAACTGGGAAGCTCACATAGCCCCTGCCATAACGGGCTGCAACTGGTGTGCGGGAACCATTATATCCTCCACAATCACGAGGCCTCTTGGCCTCCCTGTCCTCTATCTTTCACAACCCCGCATACCCTTCAACCTCCACGTGATATCTACCACATGTTGATACAGAGTATTCGTCTACAATTCTCGAGCCATGCTGAATCTAATACCATAGTTGAGCCCTTCGATAAATCTGTAGACTCGCTCTCTGACAGTAGAAACCAAGACAGGTGCATGTCGGGACAACTCACTAAAATCTGATAGCATACTGTGACACTGACATAGTCCCATGACGCAGCTGATCAAACTCTGTGCACCATGCATCACGAAGGGTCTAGGGAACAAAATATCTGAAGAACATCATTGAAAACTGATCCTAGGTGAGTGGGGCTGCATCAATTGGCCTACCCTCCTCGTAAGCCTGCCACTACCGTTACGCTGCTCCTGATAGCTGAAATGTAGAAAAAGCAACTTTGTTCACCTCCACAATACCCATGGTGCAGAGAATACGATGTCACTTCTCTAGAAAACCATGCCCATCCTCGCTAGTTGTGCCACTGAAAGTATGAGGATCATATTTCTCGAACCTCTCAAGTCTCTTCTACTCCTCCTCAGATGCCTCTAGCCTGACCTTAAGCTGCATCAGTATAACGGGATGTGCTGGCATGACAACCAAACCTGATCAGTGTGGACCCGCTAATCTGGAGTGCGAGTCGCGAGAGTCTGAGTTCCTCCCTCAGCCTGAGATGTAACTGGTGCAAGGGGAATCAATCCCTCCTGATCTAGAGTGCTAAGCATGCTCAAGAATTGTGCTAGGGTATTTTGAAGTCCAGGGGAACAACAGGCACCTCGAGTGTCTGTCCCCCTCCTCGGCCTCTGCCACGGCCCTTCCTCGCGCGACTCTAGTAGGGGCGTGGGTGTATGATCATCGGATCCAGCAGTGCGTGTCCTCACCATCTATGAGAGAATAGAAAGACAAAAATTCAGATTTCAAAGCCAACAAATTCGCACGATAAGTAATGAAAGAAGTGGAAGTTCCTAACAGTTCCGTAGCCTCTTGAAGATAAGTACAAATATCTACGTACCGATCTGCAAGACTCTACTAAACTTGCTTATGACTCGTAACACCTATGAATGTCGTAACACGCATATTACGTATATAATGCAATTCAATGAGTACGAACTCATTTTTCTAACACATAAATATTATTTATTAAAAATTGTGTTTGAGACATAAATTATGTAATTAAAATAAAATGGTACTTATTTATTCTTGTCACGACCCAAAATCCACAAATCGTGATGGCACCCTGCTCGACCCGCTAGGTAAGCCAACTAACAGTAAATACAATCCCGATGAGATTTATAGGAAAACAGAGAAGATTTATCTGAACATTTAGATATTAACCCAAGGACTGGTAGTACAAATCATGAGCTTCTAAGAGTTTTAAATTTACAAAGTTAGTACAATTAAATACACGACATGTTTGAAAGCTACATAAACAGATTAGAAAAATCTAAAGCAACCTAGGACAAGTGGCAGCTATATCCCGGAATGAACGAACATCTTCAGAGTCAGCTCCCGACATCAGCAGCAGCTCTGCTCTGAAATCTACATGCAAGGTGCAGAAGTGTAGTATGAGTACAACCGATCCCATGTACCCACTAAGTATCTTATCTAACCTCGTCAAAGTAGTAACGAGACTTTTTAATTAAAAGATACTCACTGATAAAACTTGTACAGAAGACTAGCAATAGAACAATACTAGAACATAACAGAATAGTGTACAATGAAACAATTATGCGAAGCAGTAAATGATTTCTAGAAGAACCATGATTAATATTCCTCAATATCACGACCAATCCTTTCTTTAGAGTGACAACTAGCAAATAACAGTAATAAATCCATAACTTTCATAATGTGAGAAATATACCCAAGACATCAAATCCAACGGCACGACAACACCATTCGTGCATTTATCTCATCCTCACAAAATATACATATAACAGTACCAACCAGGTGAAAGAAATGCTGATAACAATAATGACAAGGTACAAAACATAGTAATTATGACATCAATTAGGAAAGAAAAACATAACTTCACCTAACTAGCATGGTAGAAGTCATAGATGTAGATATGACAAATAAGAGGGGAACGCATAATCTTTATAAGCTAACAAATAGAGGCATGAATGACTAACATGGTATAAAGCTAATACTATATAAAACAACAGGAAGGAGGCATGGTATTTGCAAGTTAAACAAGTAGAATGCATGGGCAACACAACAACAATTAAGATAGAGAACAAAGATAGAACAACACCGACAAGTCACATAGGAAACATAGGTGCGACAATAACTGCTCAAGGTAAAGGCATGAATGTATACACAAGGATAAGATATCATAACATAATACATGTCCCTCATCCTTGCCTCACCATTCGTTCCATGAATTCGTGATAATATAAAAGCATGATGATATAAATGAAATGGCATGGCCTCACCCATCGTGATTTTACTCTCATCCTCACATGATAAATGTAAACGAGCCCTTCGTGCTTTTAATCTCAAATAAAATGGTGGGGTACCACCCTTCTTGCTTTACACTCACATAATATGGCACGACATCACTCTTCTTGCTTTTACTCTCAAATGATATGGCACAACATCACCCTTCGTGCTTTACACTCTCCCTCACATGGTAATAT
Source organism: Nicotiana paniculata (assembly GCA_005239505.1). Taxonomy (NCBI): domain Eukaryota; kingdom Viridiplantae; phylum Streptophyta; class Magnoliopsida; order Solanales; family Solanaceae; genus Nicotiana; species Nicotiana paniculata. The sequence continues at coordinate 39,531 of ML344182.1, read as the reverse complement.
ATATAATGGCACGGCATCAACCTTCGTGCTTTACACTCTTCCTTACCTAGCATATGTATGTCAACGTCAAACAAGGTAGGAAGCATAAATAACGTCAATGAGAGTATTTAAATGAATATTCCAAATGAACCCCATTCACAACTTTCAAGCCAACAATAATTTAATAAACCCTCAAGAATCTTATTATTCAAGTATTTCAACAAGTCTCAAGAATGATCTACAATGCAAGTATAGAATCTAATATCTCAAGAATATCGGTCGTAGCCATTTATTAATGATTAAGCATAATGATGACCGAATTAGACACATCAATGTTTTTCTAAGAATTCCGTCTAGTTTTGATCAAGTCATAATAAACTAAATATTGGTTTGTAATATTTAATTCTATATTTTTAGTATCTATGAGTCAAGTAAGACATGAAACAAGACGGTCACATAATTCTACAAAGCACAATTCATAGCATAATCTACCCCCAAGCATGATTAACCCTGGCACATGCATATCTGCTCGTCACCTTATATATGTATCACCCCACATGTAGAAAATAATGTCAAATAGTAGGAAAAATTTTCTCAACAAAGTTAGGCAAGACACTAACCTCAAACAAGCCAAATCGATACACTAGAAGCGCCATCCCGCTCAAATCATCCTCCGAACGGTTCGAAACTAGCCAAAAGCAACTCAAATACATCAAATAATGCCAAGGAACCAAACCCAATCGACAAAGGTCGAATCTTTACACATTTACTCAAAGTCAACCAAAAAGTCAAACCATTCCCCACCTCAGAACCCGACAGAACTCACAAAATCCGACAAATCATTTAATTATGAGTCCAACCATACTAATTTCACTCAAATCCGACTCCAAATTTATGTTCAAAATTCGAAAATTCACTTTAGAAAAGTTTAGACAAAACCCCCTAATTTCTCTTTTGAAACCCTCGATCAAATGCCAAAAACGAAGATAGATTCATGATTAAAACAAAAATGAGTAGAGAGCACTTACTCCAATCCACATGGTGAAAATTGCTTCAATAGTCGCCTCAATCCGAGCTCCATATCTCCAAATATGCAAAAATGGTCGAAACCCCCGAAATAGAGTACTTTATATTCACTGGACATGAATACCTTATGCGATCACGGGAGACTCTTCGCGATCGCGAAGAACAAGCTCAGCAGCCTCACAAAATACCTTACGCGATCGCGTAATAGACCATGTGAACGCGATAATTACCTTCATCAGAGTTATGCGATCACAACAAACACAATGTGAACACGAAGAAGAAGAAGCCACTGCCCAGCTCAGTCCAAACTACTACGCGAACGCGGGAGTACTTGCGCGAACACGGTGCACAAACAATAGCAGCCTACGTGAACGCGTACTATTATTCGTGAATGTGAAGGAGAAATACTCAGCTCCAATTTTCCCTCTACGCAATCCCATCCCTCAATCCGCGATAGTGAAGAACACTGGGCACACCAGACATCGACAGAACTAGCATTGCAATATGAAGAAGAAATGGTCCGAAATCGATCCGAAACACGGTCGATCCCCTCGGTACCATGTCCGAACATTCTAAAAAGTCTTGTAATATAACACGGACCTGCTTGATAATAGGCTAAAAGTGTATGGTTTGGCTTATGTTATACTCTAACTTAATGATGCTTTACTGTCTTAAGTATGTGAAATAGGGATAAAATATGCTCTAATGGTGACTTGTGTGTTTCACAGGAGTGCAATACCGTAAGGAAAGCTTATGACGGTGATCTGGGCAAGAATTGAAGTAGAATAGACCATGGGGTACCTTTTGGATGAATTGAAGACTGAAAACTCGGGGATTTATGCGGAGACAGTAGAAAACCCTACTATCGCGGCATTAGCGCGCCCGCGCTAGTCCAGCAATCCAGAGGCAGACAGAAACCCTACTAGCGCGGGCATAGCGCGACCTTAGCGCGCCCGCGCTAGTCCAGACGCGTGAGGCATTATTTCAGGGGTAAATTTGGAAGTCCGAGGCCATTATACATCAAATATATAAAGTCCACTTCACCCAAGAGTAGGAAGAAATAAGGTTTTAGAGTTTAGAACACAAAAGCAAGAGGCAAGGAGGCAATTGGGGCATCAATCCATATCTCCTTCTCTTGTGATTTTTATCATTGTTCATGAATTCTTTTATAGTTTTCAGTATTTCTATGAGTAGCTAAATAATTTAATCTAAGGTTGTGGTGAAACCCGTTGGGGATGAACTAGTTGTCTTGTGAATATAGTTTTGAGTTGGTTATTTATCTCTATTTGTTCAACTACGTTCTTGTTGTAGTTAATTGAAAGTATCCTCAATTAGCTGTGCCTATTTATTATGTATCTGCTTGAGAGAGAGTGCATATTTAGGTAGTTGTTGAACAACATCACTCCCGGAGTGTAGACGAGAGTCATAACCGAGGGTTTAGAGGTTGGGTTAGAGATAATATACCTCGGGTGCAATCTAAAGTGAGCTGTAACGTAAATATAGCTAGCGTAGCTCGAGAGAATGAGACTAATAAATTATCATATGCTCGAGAGAAATTTACGATAGCTGGAGAGTTCATGATTGATAGAGCCAACCAAGTCAAAGCTATATGAACATACAACTAGGGAAAGTACCAACGGGGGAAACCATTGCCTTAGACCTTTCTTACAATTGTTTACACCTCATTGTTAATTAATCTTTAGTTTATTAATTTTGTTCAGTTGTAATAGTAAAAACACCACCAAGTGATATTCATAACTTTTGAGAAAGTTGATTATTGAGAATTTAGTAATCTGACAATAACAATTGATACGTTAACCCCTGTGGGATCGACTCTGGGCTTAATACCCCGGATTATATTTGCAACGCCCACTTAGTCTTTTAATAGACATAGTTGAGCGTGATCACTGCTCGAGGCCTCAAATCACACATAATAACATTGAAACGATGAATCACGCCTCAAATAAAAAATCAGCGAACTTTGAACTTTAAACTTCCAAAACTCGCGTCGAAACGTACCAAATCAACCCTGAATGAACTCAAATTTTGCACCCAAGTCCCAAATGACATATCGAAGTTATTCCAATCTCCGGAACCACAATCCGAATCTGATATCCTCAAAGTCAACTTTCGGTAAAACTTATGAGCTTTCCAAACTTTCAAGTTTCCAACTTTCACAATTTAGTGTCGAATCCTTTTAGAAATATCCAAATTGGGCATACGCTCGATCCCAAAATCACCATCCGGACCTAACGGAACCATCAAAACTCCAATCCGAGGTCAAATGCTAAAAAGTCAAACTTGGTCAACTCTCCAACTTAAAGCTTCAATCTTGAAGTTCATTCTTCCTAATCGATTCCGAATAACTTGAAAAGCATAACCGACGATTCACACAAGTCATAATACATCATGCGGAGATACGCATGCCCTCAAACTACCAAGTGAAGTGTTAATTCTCAGAACGACCAGTCAGATCGTTACATCCTCCCCCACGTAAACATACGTTTGTCCTCGAACGTGCCATGAGTCGTTCCAAAGCTATAAAATCAAGGTGTAACCTTACTATGCACATACCCGGGGGTGATCCCACGTCACCCCGCTCCATACAAGCCTGCCAACACAACATAACGAGAGATCCTTACTTCAACCTTGGTCCTTAACCTTAGAACCCAATCTCCAACATCCAGAATTCATGACAAGACTCGAAATCTCACATCTACCTATTGCATAAGTCTAAACAAGTGGTGCCAAGCCATAACTGTAACCCAAGATGTAATCACATGATATACTCCATCATGCGGATACTCACAGCAGTAACTGTTGACCACCATGGTTGCCCAAAACAAATTCAGTACCGATAGTAAATCTTATATCAAATAAAACCTTGTTCAAAACCTCTGTAAACTACCGATGATGAAAGAAACACGTAGAATCTCTTAACCACTCATCTGATCAATAAGACAAGAAGTTCACTCGTCTGACCAGGGCCATTTCCCAAATCCTTAGCGGAAATATGGTATCATTCTTCCAAACATTCCTTATCCCACTACGATAGTGCAAAACTTAGGTATAGAAACTTCATCTCAACCAATACAAGAAGCCCAACCGATAAGTCTCGCCAAAAACCATATGGATCCCCACACAACGCGGTCCAATACACAACAAGTAATAATTCAGACATGACAAATAATAGTAAGAAAGTTAAATAAGAAGACTACTAAGCAAGTTAAGCAGGCATGGTAATTTTAACATTTTCCTTTGAACTATTTTCAACAAAGTGAAAGCAAAAATACACGAAGTAAGCACCAGGAGTTACATTTCATCATAGTACCATTGCGACGTGCAACCCGATTCCATCATATCAATCACATAGGGTACCCATCGAGCCATAATACTCGGGCTCAGTGATCACACAAGATCAAGCACAATAGAGTGCACAAAATATAATTGTGGGAAAATTATTAGGAACAAACAATACTGAGAAGACCAAGCACAACTATGGTGCAATAAGCAAATCAACATCATGAAGGTCATCTCCCCCATAATGCCATGAGGCCTAAACTGAATCACAATATGCATGCGAAGAATCATGTAACCCTCACAACCGTCATAGTATAAGAGAGAAACACATAACATAGACCAGGGCGCGGATATAATCTATTCCGCCTGATGATATACATGTGGTAACAACTGCATAGGAGCAAGCAAATCCGACCCGATACATAATACACATCCTCATTAGGCTCTCAAATAATTCCCAAACTAGATTTCAATCATTCTCGAACAGGCAAATAACCTTCCACAATCCTATAACAACCTTTCCATAACACATACCATAAATCACCCAATCCTCCATATTCCTTCACAAGTCACAATCAAGGAATAGTCTTCCAATGAGAACATCCAGTCTTTGAACCTCTTGTATACCAGAATTTCCATACCCAACCTCAACACCGCTACTTAAATAGCTAATGAGTCATTCATACTCCATCATCTTACATAAAAAATACCCACAAGTCAAAACACAATGTACCTGCCAACATGCGAACTCTTCTCTAGTGGGAACAGATAGTGCCAGCAAAACCTTAAACACCCAAAATCATTTGTGTCTTCAACAACTCATATCCTTCCCTCCAAAACTAAACTGCAACCTTGTACATGTAAATTTTCAACCCCACACGGGCATCGCCTCTAACATGCTAGCTCACGACACTACCGAAATTCCATAAATAACTCTGAACCATGTGCAAATTGAACATTTCATCAACCGCGAACCTTGCATTTAACTCAATCTAGGAGAACACCACCACACGGAATATAGCTTTTATACCTGTAGTAAACACCAACTGCGGATGTGTTCTTAACCATATGAATTCTTCGGAACTCATTAACACATAATCGAGCCATCAAAACCGATCGCCTCAAACTCAACCGAATTACCTAGAGTGCCAACTCAGAAGCAACTCAATCCGATATGCTCACTCTGAAGGAACCATCTGCTGATCCCGAAGCCGTTTCTTGCATCTCTCCAATTTTCCATGTAGATCTTTTCTTGACAAAGAAATACCGCAGATCCGATCACCATTCACTATCGATCCCAAACTCTGCCCATACACAAATTCAGAAGTCCTTAAATGCCACATATGATCTAGAACTCGTCAGAACCTTCTCGAAACCACTCACCTTACTCTAATCTTCAATACATAGCTAATTTGCACCGACAAACCTACCCTCCACCATCACATGACTATTCAAAGAATAACCAAGCAATCCCTCGGGCCAGAAACTGATACAACACATGATCCTACAATCCGTTCATCATCAACAAACTCCCACACTTAGCCCAAAGCCATAGAACACATCGTCGGTAATCCAAAGTACCACATCTTCATAGCATGCCCCGATCCCACACGACTGTTTAGCTGAATAGCTCAAAAACTCATGCAATACTAGTCATTAGAACACTCTGAAGACTCTGCCAAGCGGTTACCCATCCTTACAATAGTCAAACAACTTCCCTAAATTCTCTGAAATGATAATATCTACACCCCCACCGAATGGAACCTCATACGAAACACACGATCCCAGCTCATCACATAGGAGGTGGCCCATCAGCTATACTCAAATCGACACCATACCATGAACCCACCTTCATCACAACAGCTAGGCCACCCGCCAATCTTCATAAGTCTATGCTTACCAACCGGATATAAGAACCCTCCTCATACCAAAAATGAACGACTGGAAAATCTAACAATGCATCTGCTCCTGAGGCTAGATAACACATCGCGATGATAATCAAGCATCCATAGCCCTTCTTGATCCATCTGCAGTATCACAGATCATCGGCGCATAGCGAATACTGAGTGAATAACATCACATATGAGCGATTGGGAAGAGTCAAAGTCATAGATTTCATGCTGAAATAATGTCGCACGATAGGGAAATTTTCCTAAGTGCCATTAGCCTCCTGAAGATAGGTATGGACGTCATCATACCGATCTGCAAGATCCTACTAGACACTTTCTCATGACTCGTAGAACCTACAAACTGATACCAACTTGTCACGATCCAAAATCCACAAGTCATGATGGCACCCTACTCGACCCGCTAGGTAAGCCAACTAACAGTCAATATAATCCCAATAAGATTTATAGGAAAACAGAGAAGAGTTATCTGAACATTTATATATTAACCCAAGAAATGGTAGTACAAATCATGAGTTTCTAAGAGTTTGAAATTTATAAAGTTGGTACAAATAAATACACGACCTGTTTGAAAGCTACATAAACAGATTAGAAAAATCTAAAGCTTCCCAGGATAAGTGGCAGCTATATCCCGGAATGCACGAACTTCTTCAGAGTCAACTCTCGACATCACCAGCAACTCCACTCCAAAATCTGCACACAAGGTGTAGAAGTGTAGTATGAGTACAACCGACCCCATGTACCCAGTAAGTATCTTGTCTAACCTCGTCGAAGTAGTGACTAGGATTTTTAGTTAAAAGATACTCACTGATAAAACCTATATAGAAGACTAGCAATAGAACAATACTAAAATATAGCAGAATAGCGTACAAGGAAACAATTATGCGACGAAGCAGATGATTTCAAGAAGAACCACGATTAATATTCAATATCACGACCAATTCTTTCCTTAGAGTGATAACTAGAGAATCACAGTAATAAATCCATAAGTTTCATAGTGTGAGAAATATACCCAAGACATCAAATCCAACATCACGGCAACACCCTTCGTGCATTTATCTCATCCCCACCAAATATACGTGTAACAGTACCAGCCAGGTAAAAAAAATACCGATAACAGTAATGACAAGGTAGGAAACATAGGAATGATGACAATAAATAGGAAATAAGAACATAACTTCACCTAACTAGCATGGTAGAAGTCATAGATGTAGATATGACAAATAAGAGGGGAATGCATGATCTTTATAAGCTAAAAAGTAGAGGCCTAAATGGCTAACATGGTAGAAAGCAAATACTGAAGTGCAACAAACTAGATATGACATGGTTATAGATATAATAGTAGGAAGGAGGCATGGTATTTGTAAGTTAAACAAGTAGAACGCATGGGCAACACAACAACATTTGAGATAGAGAACAGAGATAGAACAACACCGACAAGTCACATATGAAATATAGATGTGACAATAAATGCTCAAGGTAAATGCACGAACGTATACACAAAGATAAGATATCACAACATAATGCATGTCCCTCATCCTCGCCGGCACGGAAACACCCTTCGTGCCATGAATTTGTGATAATATAAAAGATAATGATATAAATGAAATGACACGGCATTATCCTTCATGCTTTTATTCTCATCCTCACACGACAAATGTAATGAGATCAGGATAATATAAATAAAATGGTACGGCATCACCCATCGTGCTTTACACTCACATAACATGACACGACATCACCCTTCATGCTTTTACTCTCAAATGATATGGCATGGATCACCCTTCGTGCTTTACACTCTTCCTTACCAAGCATATGTATGTCAATGTGAAACAAGGTAGGAAGCATAAATAACGTCAAAGAGAGTGTTCAAATGAATATTCCAAACGAAATTCATTCACAACTTTCAAGCCAACAATAGTTCAATAAATCCTCAAGAACCTTATTATTCAAGCACTTTGATAAGTCTCAAGAATGATCCACAACACGAGTGGATAATCTAATATCTCAAGAATATCGGCCGTAGCAATGTATTAATGATTAACCATAATGATGACCGAATTAGGCACATCAATGTTTTTCTCAGAATTTCGTCAAGTTTTGGTCAAGTCATAATAAACTAAATCTTGGTTTCTAACATTTAATTATATATTCTTAGTATCTATGATTCAAGTAAGGCATGAAACAAGACGGTTACGTAATTCTACAGGGCAAAATTCATAACATAATCTACCCCCGAGCATGATTAACCCTGGAACATGCATATATGCTTGTTACCTCATATATGTATCACCCCAGCATGTCGAAAATAATGTCAAATAGTAGGAAAAATTTTCTCAACAAAGTTAGGCAAGACATTTACCTCAAACAAGCCAAATTGATACACTAGAACCGTCATCCCGCTCAAATCATCCTCCGAACGGCTCGAAACTAGCCAAAAGCAACTCAAATACATCAAATAATGCCCAAAGGAACCAAATCCAATCGACAAAGGAAAAATCTTTACACATTTACTCGAAGTTAACCAAAAAGTCAAACTCGGACCCCACCTCGGAACCCGACGAAACTCACAAAATCTGACAACCCATTCAATTACGAGTCTAACAATATTAATTTCACTCAAATACGACACCGAATCGATGTTCAAAACTCGAAAATTCACTTTAGGAAAGTTTAGACAAAACCCCCTAATTTCTCTTTTGAAACTCTCGATCAAATGCCAAAAGTGAATATAGATTCTGATAAAAAAATACCAAAAATGAGTAGCGAACACTTACCCCAATCCACGTAGTGAAAATTGCTTCAAGAATCGCCTCAATCCAAGCTCCATAGCTCCAAATATGAAAAAATGGTTGTAACCCTCGAAATAGAGTACTTTATATTTACTGGACAAGAATACCTTACGCGATCATGGGACACTCTTCGCGATCGCGAAGAACAAGCTCAGCAACCTCACAAAATACCTTACGCGAACGCGTACTGTTATTCATGAACGCGAAGGAGAAATACTCAGCTCCAATTTTCCCTCTATGCGATCGCGAAGAACATTGGGCACACCACACATAAGCAGAACCAGCAGTGCAATATGAAGAAGAAATGGTCCGAAATCGATCTGAAATACGCTCGAGCCCCTCGGTACCATGTACGAACATTCCAACAAGTCTCGTAACATAACACGTACCTTCTCGAGGCCTCAAATCACACATAATAACATCGAAACAATGAATCTCACCTCAAGTCAAAAATCAGTGAACTTTGAACTTTAAAGTTCCAAAACTCGAGCCGAAACGTATCAAATGAACCCGGAATGAACTCAAATTTTGCACCAAAGTCCCAAATGGCATATCAAAGCTATTCAAATCCCCAAAACCACAATGTGAATCCGATATCCTCAAAGTCAACTTCTGGTAAAACTTATGAACTTTCTAAACCTTCAAGTTTCTAATTTCGCCATTTAGTGCTGAATCCTTCTAGAAATATCCAAATGCGAATCCGGGCATACGCCCGATTCCTAAATTACCATCCGGACCTAACGGAACCATCAAAACTCCAATCCGAGATCAAATGCTAAAAAGTCAAACTTGGTCAACTCTTCTAACTTAAAGCTTCAATCTTGAAGTTCATTCTTCCAAATCGATTCCGAATAACTTGAAAACCAAAACCGACGATTCACACAAGTCATAATACATCATGAGAAGATACTCGTGCCCTCAAACTATCGAGCTAAGTGCAAATACTCAAAATGACCAGTCGGATCGTTACAATTCTATTCAACTAACACATTAAAAGAAGAAAATTTAACTCATTCATATTTTTCACTTAACCTGTAAACACATTCATGACCTTTATAAATGAAGAAGTAAGAAATATCTGACAATTGACAAAAATATATTACATATTATAAATCAAGGTAGTTGATCCAACCGTTGGCCTTAAAAATCATGAGAGCTGGACATATTTTTCTAAAGTTTGTAACTTCTTCATTATTATTTTTGAAATTTATATATTTTATTCCTAAACTTATTTAATAATAATGAGTATTTTGACATCTATTTCCTTCATATAAATAAATAAATAAGAAACAATCATATAAAGATCATACTCATTTTTTATCTCCAAAATAGACAATGGAAAGAAATTAAACCAGAACGTATTATTATGGTTATAATCTATGGATAATAAAGAAAAGCATCATATGCATTAAAAACAATTAAAATCTTACTTCAGTGGGAACCAAGTAATATAAGTTCTTTTCATTTATCACACACAAAAAGTAGTCAATAATTATGGACAGAAAAAAATTGTTGCACCCTCGTATTTTTTTCAGCCACATGCAACATCAAAATAATCCAAAACCAATAAGTCACAGGATAGGCAATACGCACAGAAGGTAAAATAAGAAATTCATGACAAGAGAAAAAAAAAAATGGAGTATCATTCTGTCACGGCCCAAATTTCCCTCCACTAAATATCGTGATGACACCTAGTCTTAGGAACTAGGTAAGCCTAACATTTACTAAATAACAACAATAATAAAGGAAAAATCCAACAGCCTCAATGTAAAATCCTGACAAAGTTTACAATTTTCCAAAACCGGTAATACAAGTCATAAGCTCTACGAAATTTTTATACAACTCCTAAATACAACTGTTCGGAAATAGTAAGGACAGTTGAATAGAAATAGGAAGGTGACTCCGAAGCCTGCGAACGCAACAACAGGTTACCTTGAGTCTCCTCGGCAATGATCCGCGCAGCTACTAACAACAATTACCTGGATCTGCACACAAAAATGCGCAGAAGTGTAGTATGAGCACACCACAGCGGTACCCAATAAGTATCAAGACTAACCTCGGTGAAGTAGTGACGAGGACTAGTCAAGATACAACTGGTCTAATAAATTAAACAAACATCAATATAGAAATGACCGAACATAATATCTAAAGATTTTACGATATAATTAACAACCTGACAATATAATGCGGAAGGAACTACCGAAAATTAATCAACGGAACAACATAATAGTACACAGAAGAATGGGCAGAAATACGAGCCAAAACCGGAAACCACCACAAAATAAAAACACTGGTAACTCAGCACTGCGTCAGTTTGTTCACATCAGGCCTTAGCCAATAAATCCAATAAATTGGTGAAAACTTTTAAACCGCAGTTTATATTGAAGCTTTAAAGATATAATCATTTCAGGGTAGAACAATTTTTCTTGAAACATACTTTCTCCGAATACATACATACATACATACATACATATACACACACACACACACACATATATATATATATATATATATCTTTAAAACATAGTTCTTTAAAAATACATGATTTTAAATATACTCCCCCAATAAATGTATTTCAATATCATTCTCTGCAAGACAAATGCTTTTCAAATATACCTTTGAAATAAAAATCTTTCGATTATATTCTCCTTAAAATAAATCTACCGGAACTCAGTCCGTAACTCAGAATTTGTCATGCAGTACAGGGGGAAAGCTACCGAAAATCTCGTCCGTAGTCTCAATTTGAATATGCAATGCAATACAAGGGGAAAGCTCCCGGAATCTCGTCCGTAGTCCCAATTTAAATATGCAATTCAGTACAGGGAGAAAGCTCCCGAAATCTCGTCTATAGTCACAATTTAAATATGCAATGTAATACAGGGGGAAAGCTCCTGGAATCTCGTCCGTAGTCCCAATTTAAATATGCAATGCAGTACAAGGGAAAGCTCCCGGAATCTCGTCCGTAGTCCCAATTTAAATATGCAATGCAGTACAAGGGAAAGCTCCCGGAATCTCGTCTGTAGTCCCAATTTAAATATGCAATGCAGCCAACTGAGGAAGACAACCAGAATGCGACAAAAACAATACACATTGCCTCAACAGACACAAAAGCAACAAAAGATAGAATGCAAGGTGCGACGAGCAAATCAAAAAAAAGACTTGAATCACAAGAATGGTAAGAACTCACTCATAAGAAGTAGTCACTGCAGGGAATACCAAGCACAAGTGAAACGATATAATGAGGGGAAAACAAAACAAATATAACAACGATTCACAATATTCAAGTCATCAATAAGAAATTAATCATCCCGGCAAGGGAAATAGCAATAATCAATCTCGCCTAAATAATTAACTTTACAGAATAAAACTCAGCTTGAACAATGCTCAGTAATAGGAAACACTAAGGAAATACTATTAACATGGATGGTTATCAACTAAACCTAAGTAGCACTTAAGGGAATATCATATAAATCATAATGAACGACTCACAGGCGTACTTGACACCAACGTATAGATATTCCAATCACTGCTAAACAATTACAGGGCGAGATTATGCTAATTCTAGTCAAATAGGCAGTTTATGAAGGAAGATATAGCACGACGGTAGAAAAGGTAAATGATTCAGTTAATTCAATTAAGATCAAATAAGAAACAAGGGAAAACTAAGCAAGTAAATTCTAATTTAAGCAGAAAGAGATGAACTAGCAATCAGAACTCAGATATAACAAATACAACTTCATACACAGGGAATATAACTTAAATGATAAAACAAAGATAAAATCATGGAACATATACAATTCTAGGTGAAGAACACTTAGTCACTCGATTACCTTGAAAATCCCTAAAAATCGCTCCCAATTCCGAAGTCCAAAGCTAAAAAATTTGAAGAAAATGGCTAACCCTCGCTTATAAGAATCTGCTCAGGACATCCACACCTGCAACCACTAAACCGCACCTGCGCAATCACAGGTGCGAAACACAAACCGTACCAGTGCTCCTACCCGCACCAGCACCCAAGAATCACCCCTGCGGGGAAGTTTCGCACATGCGGAGGCTGCCCAGTCCGCTTATTTTCGCACCTGCGGTCCCCTATCCGCAAGTGCGGCCACACCAGAACAGCAGCACCAACTGCATTTCCAAACTTCAAACTTTTCGATAACCGTCCTAAACCATCCCGAGTCCCTCGGGACCTCAACCAATTACACCAATAGGTCACATATGTCGAACTTTTGGAACACCCAAAACAACATTAAAACACCGGATAAATCTCAGATTCAAGCATAGAATTTCTAAACTTCAAAAATACGCCAACGATGCTGAAACCAACCAAACCACATCCTAATGACCTGAAATTTTGCGAACACGTCACAAATGATTCTACGAACCTATTCCAACTTCCGGAATTCCATTCCGACCCCGATATCAAAATTTCACCCATCGGCCGAAATCGTCGAAATTCTAACTTTCACCGAAATACCTCAGATTACTCTACGGACCTCCAAACCAATCCTGGATGCGCGCCTAAGTCCAAAATCACCATACGAAGCTGTTGGATTTATCTAAAACTCATTCCGAGGCTGTTTACACAAAAGTCAAACCTCTGGTCAACTTCCATCACTCAAGCTTCAAAAGTTGAAATTTTCCTCCCAATTCGACTCCGGATTATCCAATAACTGAATCCAACCACACACGCAGGTCGGTATATCCAATGTGAAGGTTTTCAAGACCTTACGCCTCCGAACGGAGATTAGATTCCCAAAATGACCGGTCGGATCGTTACATTCTCCCCCTGTTAAAACAAACGTTCGTCCTCGAACGTGCCAAGATTCACCTCGAACTCATCCAATCACTGATTGCGCACTTCCAACACACACCCGCGGGTGATCCCACGTCACCCCAACCTACATAAGCCCGATGACACCATCACAACTGCAATATAACCTTCTCATCACCACCAATAAGTCTCATACCTCAATTTCTCTCCTTCTACTCCTTTCCAAAAGACCCGATTCTAAATCCATATTCGGCATTAGCCTCAACCAGCTGCATTAACTCATGACTATTCCCATAAGGAACGACCACACAATATAGAACATTCACACGTAGGATCATAATAACACTTTTGATCACAATGGCTGCCCGAAATCCACTCAGCATTGGCAATTTACCTCACATCTAAAAGAACTCGGTTTCCAAACCCCATAATACTGATAATGATGCAATAAACACGAAAACCTCATTATTAGACACCCGAATCACCGAGCCACAACTAACACCACCGGACACACATCCCGCAAGGTAAACTAAAGAAGCACATAACGAAATGACTGAATATGAAAATAGAACATATAAAGGGACTATGAAACAAGACCATAGGCATAACTCTCTATCAATACTGACTTAAAAGAGCAGTATAACAAGGAAGAAGCAAGGCATATGAACAAATCACAAGGATCCCATTCTGATATAACTTCCACCGCGGTACTCAGCCCGGTCCAAACATATGAAATCACAAAAGATCACGAGTGTCTCGTCCTCAACTCTATATCACATGCCGAATATATATCATACCAATTGAAATCTCCCGCTAGCTCAACTCGGCTAACAAAATCATAACGCTCACTTAACTCACATCTCAATGGAGTATCAAATCACAGCTCGTAAACAAAATACTTAGGAAAAATCGCATAAAGCTCACCATGATGAACAACAAGGACTCACTTCTAGTCTCACCCCTCTAATTGATGAATAAACAACGATAGACACGGGTTACCGCTCACAGAATCTCCTAACGGGAGCAAGCATGAAAAATAGAGTGCAAAGCATAAAACTCACTTATCAATAAGGAAAACAAATAAGGGAAACTCGTCCCAACCAACAGAACTATAATGAAATACAAATGGTGACCCTCTTTAACACATAAAAGCATACCCGAGAGATAATATCTAACACAACGGCCTCTAGTTTACTATATGAAACACATCAATGGGTCGGGCCCCCCCTCTTGGGCACCCTCTACTCACCTGAATACCCCGCTATAACACACATGCCTGAATCCTGGAACAATCTCTCACCCTGTGGCTAACATCTCCACGCTCAAAGCAATATCTCTGCCGACGTGGCTGTGGAAGCCATACAATACGAGTACTTTGAGACCCATGAGTACCTGAAACCCCATGCACAGCTGGTAATGCAAACTGAACTAGCTGAACCACAAAACCTCTACTGTGGGGGTACCCTGCTTCCATATTAAGGACTAGTGGATTTCTCCGATCTACGAGGCCTCCTTACCTCCCTAAACCCTCACTCCTGATCTCGTCTGTCCTCTCGCTCCCGGTCCCACAAGCTCTTTAACCGGCGAGCGATCCCTACTACCTGCTGAAACGAGGCATCTGACTCTAATTCTTGAGTCCTGCTGAACCGAATATCATGCCTGAGTCCCTCAATGAATCTACGGGATCGCCTCCTAACTAAAGCAACCAAATGAGGTACATAACTGGCCAACTCACTGAATCTGACAGCGTACTCTAATACTGGCATAGTGCCCTGACGCAAATGCCCAAACTCCGCGCGTCATGCATCTCGGAGGGACTGGAGTGCAACTCCCTCCAAGCATCTCTGAAACCTGAATCCATGCAAGTGAAACTGACTCAGCCGAGCTACCCCAACTCATATGCCCGCCATCGTTGACAAACTGCTCCTCTGAGCTGAGACGTGACAAAAACAACCCCCCTCGTCTCTACAATACCCGAAGTACGAAAAATGTAGTGACAATCTTCCAGGAAACCCTGGGCATCATCTGTCACCAATCCACTGAAAGATAGGAGGTTGGTACTTCTTGTACCTCTCAAGTCCAAGGTGTTCTTCCTCCGATGCTGCCGCCCTAACCGCGGGCTGAACTGAAACCACATGTTGTGCTGCCATGACAACTGGAACCTGACCAACATGGTCTCGCTGCTCTGGAGTGTAGACGGTGGGAGTCTGAACTCCTCCCCTGATCTATGAAGTAGCTGGTGCACTAGAATCAAACCCGCCTGCGTCAATGTGCCAATTATACTCAAAAACTGCGCCCAGATCTCCTGGGGCCCGGGGTAGCAACAAGCACCTCCAATACCTGTCCCCCAACTGGAATTACTGGCGGCTCCTCAACGGCTGCTCTGGTAGGCATCTTAACTGCGGCACATGTTCCTCGTCGGCCTCTTGTCTCTGACCCTTGCGACATTTGTTTTGGGGTAACATCATCAGGAACCGCAGCTCGTGTCCTCACCATCGGTGAGAGAATGGAACGATAAATTTCAAATTGATAAAAGAACTTGCACAATAGGAATGAAGGAAGTGAAATTGTCCTAATAGTTTCGTAACCTCTCGAAGATAAGTACAGACGTCTCCATACCGATCCGCAAGACTCTACTAAACTCGCTTATGATTCGTAGCACCTATGAACCTAGTGCTCTGATACCAACCTTTCACGATCAAAATTTCCCTCCGCTGAGTATCATGATGGCACCTAGTTTTAGGGACTAGGTAAGCCTAACATATACTAATAACAACAATAATAAAAGAAAAATCCAACAGTCTCGATGTAGAATACTGACAAAGCTTACAATTTCCCAAAATCGGTAATACAAGTCATAAGCTCTACGAAATTTTTATACAACTCCGAAATACAACTGTTTGGAAATAGTAAGGACAATTGAATAGAAACAGGAAGGTGACTCCGAAGCCTGCGAGCACAGCAACAGGTTACCTTGAGTCTCCTCGGCAATGATCCGCGTAGCTACTAAAAACAGTTACCTGGATCTCCACACATAAATGCGCAGAAGTGTAGTATGAGCACACCACAGCGGTGCCTAGTAAGTCAAGACTAACCTCGATGAAGTAGTGACGAGGATTAGTCAAGACACCACTGGTCTAATAAATTAAACAGAAATCAATATAGAAATGACCGAACATAATATATATCTAAAGATTTTATGATATAATTAACAACCTGACAATATAATGCGGAAGGAATTATCAAAAATTAATCAACGGAACAACATAATAGTACACAGAAGAATGGGCAGAAATACGAGCCAAAACCGGAAACCACCACAAAATAAAAACACTGGTAACTCAGCACTGCGTCAACTTGTTCACGTCAGGCCTTAGCCAATAAATCTAATAAATTGGTGAAAACTTTTAAACCGCAGTTTATATTGAAGCTTTAAAGATATAATCATTTCAGGGTAGAACAATTTTTCTTGAAACATACTTTCTCCGAATATATATATATAGAAAGAGAAATCTTTAAAACATAGTGCTTTAAAAATACATGATTTTCAAATATACTCCCCCCATAAATGTATTTGAATATTATTTTCTGCAAGACAAATGCTTTTCAAATATACCTTTGAAATAAAAATCTTTTGATCATAATCTCCTCAAGATAAATCTACCGGAACTCAGTCCGCAACTCAGAATTTGTCATGCAGTATAGGGGGAAAGGTCCCAGAATCTCGTCTGTAGTCCCAATTTAAATATGCAATGCAGTACAGGGGAAAGCTCCCGGAATCTCGTCCGTAGTCCCAATTTAAATATGCAATTCAGTACAGGGGGAAAGCTTCCGGAATCTCGTCCGTAGTCCCAATTTAAATATGCAACGCAGTACAGGGGGAAAGCACCCGGAATCTCGTCCGTAGTCCCAATTCAAATATGCAATGCAGTACATGGAGGAAGCTCCCAGAATCTTGTCCGTAGTCCCAAATTAAATATGCAATGCATCCAACTGAGGAAGACAACCATAATGCGATAGAAACAACACACATTGCCACAACAAGCGCAAAAGAAACAAAAGACAGAATGTTAGGTGCGACGAGCAAATCAATACAAAGACTTGAATAACAAGAATGGTAAAAACTCACTCATAAGAAGTAGTCACTGAAGGGAATACCAAGCACAAGTGAAACGATATAACGAGCGGAAAGCAAAACAAATATAACAATGATTCACAATATTCAAGTCATCAATAAGAAACCAATCATCCTAGCAAGGGAAACAGCTATAACCAATCTCACCTAAACAATTAACTTTACAGAATAAAACTCAGCTTGGACAATGCTCAGTAATAGGCAACACCAAGGAAATACCATCAACATGGATGATTATCAATTAAACCTAAGTAACACTTAAGGAAAAATCATATAAATCACAATGAACGACTCACGGGCGTGCTTGACACCAACGTATAGATATTCCAATCACTGCTAAACAATTATAGGGCGAGATTATGCTAATTCTAGTCAAATAGGCAGTTTATGAAGGAAGATATAGCACAACGGTAGAAAAGGTAAATGCTTCAGTTAATTAAATTAAGATCAAATAAGCAACAAGGGAAAACTAAGCAAGTAAATTCTAATTTAATCATAAAGATATGAACTAGCAATCGGAACTCAGATATAACAAATACAACTTCATACACAGGGAATATAAGAACCTAAGAATCCTAAAAGGCCAACCTATTTGCGAATAAGTCTGAGTACGCATTCGTCACCTCGCGTACACGGGCTACACTCAACATAGAAGACTCGATCCTAAGGGACAGTTCCCCCACATAAGGTTAGGAAAGATACTTACCTCGAAGACGACAACCGAATACTCTAAAATAGACTTCTCGGGCGGAAAGACCTCTGGACGACTCAAAATCAACTAAAACCACTTCAAAATACACATAAAACATATAAGGAACTATTCCGAATAATAAAGTTTCAATCTTTAAAAAATATAAAAATCGACCCAAAAGTCGATCCCTGGGCCCGCACTTCGAAACCCGTCAAATTTTATAAAAATCCGAATACCCATTCCGATATGAGTTCCACCATACAAAAATTACCAAATTCCTATACCATTTCATCCCTCAAATCATGAATTTTCGTTTTGAGAAATTTTCTTCAAAAACTAAAAAAATTTTCAACCCAAAACACAACTTAAATGATAAAACAAAGATAAAATTCTAGGTGAAGAACACTTAGCCACTCGATTAGCTTGAAAATCCCCAAAAATCGCTCCCAATTCCGAAGTCCAAAGCTCAAAAATGTGAAGAAAATGGCTAACCCTCACTTATAAGAATCTGCCCAGGACATCCGCACCTGCGACCACTAAATCGCACCTGTGCAATCGCAGGTACGAAACACAAACCGCACCTGCACTCCTACCCGCACATGCACCCAAGAATCGCCCATGCGGGGGCCGCACCTGCGCCCCAAAGTTCCGCACCTGTGGAGGTTGCCCAGTCCGCTTATTCTCACACCTGGGTGATATTTTCCGCACCTGCGAAGCTTGCATCTGCGGTCCCCTATCCGCAGGTGCGGCCACACCAAAACAGCAGCATCAACTGCATTTCCAAACTTCAAACTTTTCGATAACCGTCCTAAACCATCCCGAGCCCCTCGGGACCTCAACCAATTACACCAATAGGTCACATACTAACGCATGAACTTAATCGAACTTTTGGAACACCCAAAACAACATTAATAAACCGAATAAATCTCGGATTCAAGTCTAGTCTAAACTTCAAAAATGCGCCAACGATGCCGAAACCAACCAAACCACATCCGAATGACCTGAAATTTTGCGCACACGTCACAAATGTTGCTACGAACCTATTCCAACTTCCAGAATTCAATTCCGACCCCGAAATCAAAATTTCACCCATCGGCCGAAATCGCCGAAATTCTAACTTTCTCTGAAATACCTAAAATTACTCTATAGACCTCCAAAACCAATCCCGGACGCGCGCCTAAGTCCATAAATCACCATACGAAGTTGTTGGAATTATCTAAAACTCATTCCGAGGTTGTTTACACAAAAGTTAAACCTGTGGTCAACTTCCATCACTCAAGCTTCAAAAATTGAAATTTTCCTCCCAATTCAACTCCGGATTATCCGGTAACTGAATCCAACCACACACGCAGGTAGGCATACCCAATGTGAAGCTTTTCAAGACCTTACGCCACCGAAAGGAGCTTAAATTCCCAAAACGACTGGTCGGGTCGTTACATAATTCATAAACTCGCGCATGAACATGATTATTGAAATATTTAATTACTTTTTATATATCACATTAATTGCTGAAATCAAAATATTTAAATATATATGACTTTTTTCTTAAAGTCAACATTAGTAAACCAAGAGGTATATTATAGAATGTTTAGAGAATAGTTCATATTCCAAAAATCTAGAAAAAAATAGAGAAGAAATTTAGTATATTTTTAGTTTACAAAATATGATATAAGTACATAAGAATGTCGTCATCGTCGTAAATTATGAATCCAACATTACAAAATTCTCTAACTTTCTTCTTGAGCCTGCTTTCGAATGTCATATGTTCCTAAGGTCATATACATTAAGTAAGTACATTTTATACATATTCCTATCCAAAAAGAAGGAATTATTCCTGATGTTTGTTATGAAAGATGAGAATTGCATTCTATTCATATTGAGCTCTCCTCTAATCTCCCTAGGAAGGTGTTGGTAGTAGTTTATCCATTTAGGCTCATTGCATTCCAGTCCCCATTTGCTAAGCCATCCACTACCTTGTTAGCTTCTCTGAAGCCGTGCGTAATTTTTCATTCTTCCAGAAGTATAAGGTGGCATTTGATCTTTCTTATGATATCCCATAAATTATATAGAGGGTTCTTTCCGTGTAGTATTCATTCTACCAGAAGTTTGGAGCCACTTTTAATTTTTAGTTTGTTAATGCCATTTTGGATACACCATTCTATACCAGTGTTCAAAGCTTTTGCCTCATCCATATTATTTGTAATGTTTATGCCATAACCATGAGGCCTCAGTCATTTCTCAAAATGCCTCCACCACCAGAAAGTACAGGGTTCCCTTTAGAACATCCATCTGTGTTTATCTTCCAAAAAACAGGTCTTGGGTAAGACCACTTCACTGATATTGATGATATGTGATGTTTAACCATATCCTTGATTTTATAAAAGCATTACCATTGAATGAAAGGAGGTATATTTGGGAATTTTTTATGAATAATCAGAATAATTTGCTTATTAACCAAAGTATTAATTCTTTGAGAAGATATTATAATGTTTTCAAATCTGCTCTTACATCTTTCCTTCCAGACTTTCCATCTAATGATGTCAGGAATAACTTGTAAATCCATGTTTTTAATAGGATTAGTATATATAGTTGTCCACCATTTGGTGATGTGTTGTATGAGCATATAGTTGTCGTGGTTGATGCCAAAAAAATTGATTGAAATGATGCAAAACAACTTGGCTAGGGGTACCCCTCATAAACAAATGTTCTTCATCCTCTTGTGCCTTATTTATACAGCATGAACACACAAAAGGGCCATGTACCCCAAATCTTCTCATATTCACGTCTACAACCACCTTGTGTTTAAACACCCTCTAGAGAAAAAAGGAAATTTTAAAAGAGTTATTCTTATGACACATCATTTTGTTAGTCAGAACAACATTCTGACTTTGCCTGATGACATTCCATGCAGATTTACAATTAAATTTTTCATCTGTGTTAGCAGTCCACATAGATTGGTCTTTCAGATTAGGAAAGCTAATAGTAATTCCAAGAATGTGTGACACTACCTCAGTAGGAAGCACCTGATTAAGTTTACGAGTATTCCACCTTCTATCATCGATGTACATAGCAACTTGACCTTTAATGGAGTTTGAGGCCCTACCAAATTGAGCTAATTTACCAAGTACGCTCTAGTTATCCCACCAAATGTTTGATCTCCCGCTGTTCACTTTCCAGAGTATAAGATGGTCAATCTTGTATTTGATCTTCATTAATATCCTCCAGTTATGAGAGTGGTTACAGCTCTATTTTCTGGCCATCAGATGGATCTTTTTAGAGTATTTAGCCTTCATGAAACTAGTCCACAAAGAATCCTTATTTCTAAACTGCCACCAAAGCTTAGCAACAAAACTATCAGATACATCCTGCGTGGCTCTAATCCCTATCCCTCCTTCATGTGTAGGAATACATAGTTTGTGCCAAGAAACCCAATGATGTTTCTATTTTCCTTCACTGTTTCCCCCGCAGAAAGCTAGAAAAAATTCTCTCCATTTATTTTATAGTGGTCTTTGGAGGTTGACATGTAATGACCCGACCGGTCGTTTTAAGAATTTAAGTAATGTTCAACGGTATTAGGTCTTGCTCAAATTCGTATTATGTGTATTGACTTGCGTGCGTGGTTGAATTCAGTTACCATATGAGTCAGAGTCAAATCGGAAGAAGGATTCAAGTTTTGTAAGCTTAAGCGGTAAGAGTTGACCGGAGTTTGACTCTTTGTATAAATGGCTCTGGAATGGATTTTGGATGGTTCCAAAAGCATCGTATAGTGATTTTGGATTTAAGCATACGTCCAGATTTGATTTTGGAGGTCCGTAGGGTAATTTGGAGCATTTCAGCAAACGTTGGAAAAATTGAAGTTTTAAAGGTTGAGAGGTTTGATTAAGAGTTGACTTTGGCGAGATCAGGATCAGAATACGATTTTGAGAGTTGGAACATGTCCGTTGTATTATCTAGGACTCGCCTGCAAAATTTGACGTCATTCTAGGTTGGTTTGATAGGTTTCGGCGCGAGTTTTAGAAGGTGGAAAATTTGAAAGTTCATAAGTTCGATTCATGGTGTGATTTGTAGTTTCGGTGTTGTTTGATGTGGTTTGATACCTTGAGCGGGTCCGTGTCAGGTTATGGAACTTGTTTGTGTGTTTGGACGGGGTCCCCGGGACCTGGGGTGTGTTTCGGACGAGCTTCGAATGATTTTTATGCTTATGTTCAGGTCTAGTTCTGGTGTCTCGCACCTGCGACATCTTAGAGCACAGGTGCGGTTCCGCTTCTGCGTGAGCCTGGTCACTTCTACGATCATTGAGGTCTGGGAACTAGCCCACTTCTGCGAATGCTGGCACGCAGGTGCGAAGGCCGCGTCTGCGGTTGAATGATCGCATCTGCGAAGGAGTCCGCATATGCGCTCCTGTCATCACTTCTGCGGTGCCGCTGATGCGGCTATTTGTCCGCAGATGCAGACCTGGGACTGGTAAGTTAAGTCCGCAGATGCAAACGTCTAACCGCAAATGCGGTTGCGCAAATGCACTTATTTGACCGCAGATGCAGAAATCTTGGGCAGAGATTTATATTCGAGGGTTTTTCCATTTCTCCATATTTTGAGCTTTAGATCTCAGTTTTGGGATATTCTTTGTGGGTTTTTCAAGCAAATCGATTGGGTAAGTATTCTTCACCGAGAATTTATTTTCCATAATTTTATCTTCATTTTTATCATTTAATTTGTATTCTGAGTTGAGGAAAATGGAGGTTTTTGAAAAAAAAAAAAAAATGAAAAATCACGATTTGAGGGACGAATTGGTATCGGAAACTAATAATTTTAGTATGTTTGAACTCGTATCAGAATGGGTGTTTGGGTTTTGTGAAATTTGTCGGGTTCCGAGGTGCATACCCGGAGGTCGACGTTTGGGTCGATTTTTAGATTTTGATAAATATTGAGGCTTTATGATCCGGAATAGTTTCTTATGAGTTTTATTTGTGCTTTGAAGTTATTTTGATTATACTTGAGACGTTCAGAGGTCATTTCACCCGAGAAGTTCATTTTAGAGTATTAGTCTATCTTCTTTGAGGTAAGTATCCTTCCTAACTTCGTGTAGGGGAACTACCCCTTAGGATTTGAGTCTTCTATGTTGATTGTAGTCCCTGTACGCGAGGTAACGAGTACGTGCTCGTACTTATTTGTGAAAAATTAGCCTTTTCGGGTTCTTAGGTCCTTGTATTCACTAAATATACAGTTGTTCTCGTTATGATTACATTACTTAATTACTAATTTCACCTATACATGCTTTAATTAGAATTACTTTCTTCATGATCCACTCGTGTTATTCATTGATTCATATGTGCCTTAACTGGAGGCCTCTGTGCCAGATGATGTCATACATGTATGATTTTGATTTATTACAGAGGAGAACAATTCGTATTTTGATTCGGTTTTGCTTATCGGGGCGAGTTCCCCTATTTGTTGTCCCACCTATGGGTGAGTTCATGACTTAGTATTCAGTTTATGTATTTGCCCCTGTTGGGAGATTCTATGAGTGGTATCCCATGTCTATCATTTTTTATCCATTATTGAGAGTTGCAAGACTAGAAGTGAATTCATGTTGTCCATTATGGTAGATTTGATGTAATTCATGAGTAATTTGGTTACGATTTGTGACTTGTTACTCTATCAGGGTGAGAGTTCAGTAAGTGTTGTGATTTTATTGGCAGAATTGAGTTAGTGGACAATTTCAATTGGTATGATGTATATTCGGCTTGTGATTCAGAGTTGAGGTTGAGACCCTCGCGATTCCATGTGATTTGATATGTTTGAGCTGGGGTGCGTGCCGCGGTGAAAGTTATATCAGGATAGATCCTTGTGATTTGTTCATATACCTTGATTCTTTCTTTTTAAATTGATTCGTAGCATGGTTCTGATAGAGGGTTGTGCCTGTCGGGCTTGTTTGATATTTCTCTTATGTGTTTCTCTTTTCATATTTATTCCTTTTCGTCTTTTGCTTATTTGAGTTTAGGTTATGAGGTGTGTGCCCAGTGGCGTTAGATGTGAGTTGTTGATCCGGGTGTACAGTTATGAGGTCTTCATGTTTCTTGCATCATTGTTAGTGTTGTGGGGGTTTGAAACAGGGTTCTAGCGGATATGAGGCTAATTGCCGGTGCTGGTTTTGATTACATGCAGCTATTGCGATCAGAAATGTTATTATGGGCCTATGTGTGGTGTGTCATGTTTGGTGGTCGTACCTTGTGGGTGTAAGCATGAGTTATTGCAGCTGGTTGAGACTGATACCGGGTATGGATTTAGAATTGGGTCTTTGGGAGATGAATGGAAGGTGAGAATTTTGAGTCTAAGACTTATCGGTGTTGGTAGAAAGAATAAATTACAGTTGAGATGGTGTCTTCAGGCTTATGTGGATTGAGGTGACGTGGGGTCACCCGCGAGTATATGTTGGATGTGTGCATTTAGTGATTTGATGACTTCGAGGTGATTCTTGGCACGTTCGAGGATGAATGTTTGTTTAAGATGGGAAGGATGTAACGATCTGGCTGGTCTTTTTGAGAATTTAAGTCCTATTCGGCGGCATTAGGTCTTGAGCAGCTTCGTATTATGTGTATTGATTTGTGTGCGTGGTTGAATTTAGTTACTGGATGAGTCAGAGTCAAATCGAAAGAAGGATACAAGTTTTGGAAGCTTAAGCGGTAAGAGTTGACCAGAATTTGACTATTTGTGTAAATGACTCTCGAATGAGTTTTTTATGATTCCAACAGCTTCGTATGGTGATTTTGGACTTAAGAGTGCATCCGTATTTGGTTTTGGAGGTCCGTAGGGTAATTTGGAGCATTTTGGCGAAAGTTGGAAAAGTTGAAGTTTTGAAGGTTGAGAGGTTTGACCAAGAGTTGACTTTGGCGATATCGGGGTTAGAATACGATTCCAAGAGTTGGAACAACTCCGTTATGTTATTTGGGACTCGCCTGCAAAATTTGATGTCATTCCATGTTGGTTTGATAGGTTTCGGCGCGAGTTTTAGAAGTTGGAAGATTTGAAAGTTCATAAGTTCGATTCATGGTGCGATTTGTAGTTTCGACATTATTTGATGTGATTTGAGACCTCGAGCAGGTCCGTGTTAGGTTATGGAACTTGTTGGTTTGTTTGGACAGGGTCCCCGGGACCCCGGGTGTGTTTCGGACGAGCTTCGAATGATTTTTATGCTTGTGTTCAAGTCTGGTTCTAGTGTCTCGCACCTGCGACATCATGGAGCGCATGTGCGGATCTACTTCTACGTGATCATGGTTTCTTCTGTGATCATTGAGGTCTAGGAGCTAGCTCGCTTCTACGGACGCTGGCACGCAGGTGCGAAGGCCGCTTTTGCGGTTGAGTGATCGCATCTACGAAGGAGTTTGCTTCTGCGCTCCTGTCATTGCTTTTGTGGCGCTGATGCGGACCTGGGCCTGGTCAGTTATGTTTGCAGATGCAAATGTTTGACCGCAAATGTGGTTGCGCAACTGCGCTTATTTGACCGCAGATACGGAAATCCTGGGCAGAGAGTTTATATTCGAGGGTTTTGCCAATTCTCCATATTTTGAGTTTTAGACCTCGATTTTGGGAGCTTCTTTGTAGGGTTTTCAAGCAAATCGATTGGGTAAATGTTCTTCACCTAGAATTTATTATATTCCATGATTTTATCTTCATTTTTATCATTTAATTTTTAGTTGAGGAAAATGGAGGTTTATAAAGAAAATTTTCAAAATAAAAATCATGATTTGAAGGACGAATTGGTATCGGAAACCGATAATTTTAGTATGGTTGAAATCGTACGGAATGGGTATTTGGGTTTTGTGAAATTTGTCGGGTTCCGAGGTGCGGGCCCGGGGGTCGACTTTTGGGTCAATTTTTAGATTTTTATAAAGATTGAGGCTTTATGATCCGGAATAGTTTCTTATGAGTTTTATTTGTGATTTGAAGTTATTTTGATTAGATTTGAGCCGTCCGGAGGTCATTTCTCCCGAGAAGTTCATTTTAGAGTATCGATATGTCTTCTTTGAGGTAAGTATCTTGCCTAACTTCGTGGGGGGCAACTAGCCCTTAGGATTTGAGTCTTCTATGCTAATTGTATTCTGTGTACACGAGGTGACGAGAACGTGCTCAAACTTATTTGTGAAAATTGGACTTTTAGGGTTCTTAGGTCCTTGTATTCACTGAATATACAGCTGTTCTCGTTATGATTACGTTTCTTAATTACTAGTTTCACCTCTACCTGCTTTAATTAGAATTACTTTCTTCCTGATCCACTCTTGTTGTTCATTGATTCATATGTTCCTTAAATGAAATTGTTATCTCTTCTATTGCCATGTTGTCTTTCCCTTAACTGCTTATTGTTGATGCCCAATTTTTTCTCAAATTATCTTTAATTTGCATATATACCTTCAAAATCAGACTTTCATAGCAATTGGTATTTTTCTATAATTTATTTTTAATTTATCCAATATTTTATTTCTAATAATCAATTATAAAATCGCATTACAAATGATTTCAAAAGCATTTCATGATTTAATGTATTATTTTTGGTCCTATTAAGACCAAATTATTTCTCAATTAGCCAAAATTGGCAGCCTAATCATATGTTTTATACTATTTTATCCAATACTTAGTCGTTTGCATTTTTTAATACTTATTAATCATTGTAATTTAATTTCCTAAGCATCAATTTCATTTTTTACAATTATAAGCTATTTTATAAATTATTTTAGTTAATTTTAATTGGGTATTTAATAGTTAGCCACTCTCTATTTAAATTCTACCCTAAATCCAACCGGACCCCTTACCCAATTTAATAACCCACGGACCCAAGCCCAATGAACCATACCACCCGGCCCAATCCCTCACTCAATCTGAACCGTTGATTAATTTCAATCAACGGTCCAGATCCCCCTTGTTATAATTAAACCCTAAGACTTCCCCATTTTCCCTCTTTCATTCACTCAGTCGTCTCTCTCAACTCTCTCACTAAAACGCTCTACCTGCTGGGCCTATTTCCTCCCTTCTCTGGCCGTCTCCCTTCCGGAATCCATGGTGGTTTCGCCACCTACCAGCCTTATGGCTCCCCCTTGAACGTGTGTCATCGTTTTGAGGCCTTCAAGTGAACCAGAGGTGGTTCACTCACCTCCCATGGTTTCTCATGCCATTTTTCGGCCATCCATGGCCGTCTGAGTAAGATTTTTACCGCTTTCCGGTTAACACCGGTGATTTTGAGTTACTTCTCCTTCTCTCCGGGTTCTCTTTGAAACCCTAACTACTAAACTCTCGATTTTCTTAGATCTGTGATAGATCTGGGTATATCCAGAGTTATCTTGCTATTTTCCCTTAAAGGTTTTTTGATTTTCTCAAAACGACTCTTCATCTACGAACTAGGGTTCTTAAACACCTTTTCAAAAACGCTTCTTTCTTCTGATTTTTTGTATTAATCTGTGAGTCTCTATGTTTAAAACGTTTGTTTAAGCTTTCTCCTCTATTCGAGTTATTCTATTGAAAACCCTAATTTCCTTAGTTCTAATCCTAGGATTCTGAGTTGTTTCTGATGATATGTTCTATTATGTGTACTGTGTTCTCATGAGTACTATGATTCTGTAATTTTTACCCTATGTTTGCTTGTTAGGGTTTCTGATTGCAATTATTCCTGCCTATTATGTGATTCACTCGATTGTTGTTCATCAATGTTGCTGAATCTTCACTTCTCCTTCCTGTATTACATTTATTCTGTTAATTTAAGACCATGGTCTATGTGAATCCATGATTCATGTGATTTTGCCCTATGTTTGCTTGTTAGGGTTTCTGATTTTCGTCTATTTGTGAGTTTATTCTGTCTGTTCTCATAAGCTTGTGCCAATTCCTCCTAAATCAGTATCGTTTTCTATTTGTGAATCCCTGAATCTCTATGATTGATTTTTCACTGATTTTGCATAATGTTGACTGCATGATTTTGAGTATTTCCTTACTGTGTGATATTTTCCTTAATCGATAATGATTCCCTGTGATTAGAACCTCATTCGAGGACTCTCTTACTAATTTCCATAATGAAACTTGTCCTGCATTATTTTTTGTGAATAAACCTGCTGTCAAATTAATTCTTATATACTTTCCTTAATTGGTATATTCTGTACCTAGACTCAATCTTCTGCTCTATACTTTTACTACCCCTTATATGGTAAAATCAGTCTTTCTCAACTAATTATCTTTCCTTGATTATCCCTGTTGGTATCCGTTTGAGCTGTGACTCCTTGATTAAAGGGAGTACTTGTATTAATTGGATTCTAATTGTGATTACTTCCATAATTATGCTAAACCTTTATTTGTTACCTTATTTTCTGCCTATTTTCAAAACTATATATACTCTACTCTCTCATTAGCACAAGATACGAACAACATTGTTCAACTCTCTCTCTCACAACTAAAAACTCTCTGCTCTCTCTCTTTTCTGTGCTAGTTACTACTATTCTAACTTAGCCGGCTGCAAGCCAAGGCTAAAGATTGTGCATCTCCTACTTCCTATTTGTGTTACTGCTTTCTTCACTTCACTGGTATGTTCTAATTCAGATTTCAGTTCTCAAACCAACATGTTTCTACTACTGTTGCAATTCATTGTGTTTCTAATTTGCTTTTACTTATTATTTTGTTGTTCAACATGTAACTAGGATCCTGAACTCCATTCACATGATAAGTTATAATCTATTTGTCATAACCAACATGTCTTTATGTACTTGATACATGTTCTATGTGAATCTTCATGCCTATGTTTGGTACATTAGTTTGATTAGGGTAAATCCTACTGTCTTGAACTATTTGGTCCTGTTATGTTAGTATAATCCTATACCCAATTGTATCCCCCAATCCCCTGAATCCTTTGAAACTTCTGATTGAGTACTGACTACTACATGTTTGCCCTCACATGCTCTGTGTTTGTCCCTCAAATCCCATTACCCCTGTTTGTGATTGTTGGACTATTCCTGGTCCTTTGTGTGATGTTGAACTTATTGGTGTTCCTGCCCTTTTAGTGGTTAAAATTCTTTGCTATAAAACTATTTCAATCAAGTTTCCCTCTTCAAAACTGTTTTCTTACTTAACCTTTTCAAAACTATGTCGAGCACTCTCACTCTACTCTTAGATCATTAAGTTCTGCCCCCTTTGTGTGAGCACTGCTTTGGGACCCTATGAGCTCTCTGTGAACTCTGACACACTAAGGCTGGCCCTTCCATACTACACTTACTCAAATTTGGTTATGACTCTGGGTGTGAGCACTGCCTGGGATCCCTTGAGATCCTTAGGGAACTCTGACACACCTGGATCATATCAAAGGTTGTGAATAGAAGGGCAATGAGTCATTCTGGAGATTCTGGGCCTATCTGTAGGCTCCCTATAGTTAACTTCTTATTTTTTTTACTTTCAGTTATGTAATTCCTACTCAACGGCTTGTAATAATTGTTGTAAACAACTCTTTGGGGTTGGATAGTGAAAAGGGAAGGGTAAATATGCATGCTATAGCTATTAGAGGGTAGAAGCCATGTTATTATGTTTATTCTCTATTTGCGCAATAGAAACCATGCTTAGGACTCATATGTGCAAGATCATGCATTAGAGAGCATGTTCCCTAGGTCTTACACTTACTGTTTTTAGCATCTATTGGAAACTCATTTCGAAAGTCCTGTGCTAAAATGTGCTAATAACCAGTACTTTACAATCATGCTCTACGCTGCTATGTACACTTAGAGATCCTGTTTAGGAATAACAACACTAAAATAAACTGCCACTCTTGTATCTTCTGAAATCATGCTTAATGCTGTAATTATTGTGCATTTAGAAATCCTACTTAGGATTCTGTATATGCATCATTCTGCATCCCTACCTGTGCATTAGATACCATGTTTTAGGATTTCATTCATACTGGCTTAACAACACCTAGTCTAACTACTGGTGCATGTAAAAGGTATAAAACACTTTACTCAGTTTCTCTAAAACAACTGGCAACAATTTTGTGTTCTGAACAACCTAGAACATCATGTGTAGGTAATAATTTTCAACAGTCCCTCTAACAATTCAGATAATTAGTATACATTGTCCCCCGCCTTGGAAAGTCTTAGGTAATCAGCAATAAAGAAATAAAGCCAGAACTGTCCTTTGTGATTAGTGTTCAACTGTCAGCATGTTTAAAACCAGTAGGCAAGCCTGATTAAGACTTCCTCTCTGAGTTATGCAATAAATTTGTCTTTGTGTTATCACTTAGATACCATGCTTAGGATCTGAACCTGAATCTCGACCTTAACTGTGTATGAGTCATGCTGTTTATGTGTACTATGTGTGGAGGTATACTTGAGACTTTTATTTGCTTTCCATGCTCCCCTTAATTGAAGTCCTATATGTTTTATTATGTGTCGCCTTAGTAATTTTTACCTTTAAAACCCGAGGGTCTGCCTAGCACCTCCCTTTATAGGATAGAAGTCCTAAATTCCTCCGGGACTGATAGGAAGGGACGGGTAACAACATGCAATAGAGGTCGAGACCAACACTCGATTTAGTTACTTTCACGGGGTGGGAAAGGGTAGAATATGGATATGATGACCTGTGCGCTAATACCACGTGTAGCCCCTCTTCGAAGAGTGTCATACCGGGTATTGCATTGATGTGATCCATCTTATTATAAACCTAGGATACCCTTTATATGCTTAGATCGTAATCCTTTCAAAATCTAACATTCTTTACTATTTTCAAACATCTGCGTGCTTAAGACTTAAATCCCCTCTTATTTGAGCCTTTATTTGCTTGTTTGCTAAGCCTTACAAATTCACAAAAGTTGTTTGGCCGGGAACCACACTTGTGGATCCTGAGGGGTGCCTAACACCTTCCCCTTAGGATAATTTCAAGCCCTTACCCTATCTCCGGTTAAGAACGTAGTTGTAAATGAACCCTTTTGGTGTCCTAACGCACCTTCGAAAATCGTTAGGTGACGACTCTAAAAAACACAAACCCCTTTCCCAAAAGGAAAGAGTTGTCTCAACCGAATGTCATAAACCCGATCTCCGCGAGGAAAGAGGGGGGCGCGACATCATGGAAACTCTGCTGGGGATTATAGGCTTTTACCATTATAAACTGCTTTGTGAATTTGCCCGAGTATGCTTTGTTTGATATATTGCACCCTTTCCTTTTTCCCCCTCTATGTGCAATTAATTGTTTTTCGAATATTTATTCCTTCCAAAAGGCAAAACTGACATGTTTCTTTTTTTTCCTTTGTAACCACTTTAAATCATAATTGTTGTATTTACCGCTTTCCTAACGTGCAAATACATGACAACATGTTTTTAATGCTTATTTATTATTGCATAATCATGATTCAACATCATACTCCACTCGTGCCAAACAAAATACCATAGCAATGCTTGATAAGTGGTTGCGCTTTTCCTATATTATTACCCCTAAATTCGGAAAAGCTTATTTGCGGTAAAACTAGTCAATCAGCGGTGCAGTCGACGGCTCCGTGCCTTTCCCCCTTGAGTTGTCCGCTCAAGGGTACCAGTCTAAAACCCCATAACAACCTTACTCCATTATGTTGTTACATGCATCATGGTCAAACCTAGCCAGGCTAAAGTGTGGTTCGCACAATAGCTTTTAAGATTGCCTTATCCAAAAGTCCACTGGGTTTTCCTAAATCCAAACGGACATCATCACGTTCCGTGCATTTATTTGGAGAACTAATTGCTTTATGCTAATTGTAGATGTTAAATAGTCGAGTCTGGTGGGGGTCAGGGTCTAATCCTGTTTGCCTTGCAGAAATATGAGGAATGAAGTCCCAAGATTCGGCATGGTCTTCAATATCCATCCAAGATTGCTAAGTTGGTGGGAAGATTTGCATTCTAGTGACAAAACTCTCGTTAGAAAATACTTGGGCAATCTACCATCTCTCCTGGAAATCCAGCCTAACAACATGATAATAGAGGCTGCTACCCTATTCTGGGATTGTGAAAGGTCCGTGTTCCGCTTTGGGGACATTGAAGTGACACCTTTGTTGGAGAAAATAGGAGGACTGGCTGGCCTAGTATGGGAAACACCGGTGTTGCTAATGCCTGAAAACCGCACATGCAAAGGTTTCCTCAAAATGATGGGTCTGAAGAAGAATGCAGAATTGGTATGCTTAAAGAAGTCATACATCCATTTTGACTACTTGTACGAAAGGTACGGTCACAACAAATCATATCGTAACTACCACAACGAGTTTGCCATCACATCCTTGAGACACATCCATCATAGAGTATACGTCTTTATGTTTTGCTTCTTCGGTCTGATTGTGTTTCCAATAAAGAAGGAGAGAATCCACACTAGACTAGCCATGGTAACCAAGACACTAATGGAAGGAATTGGTGGGCAAAACTTCAGCATTGTGCCCATGATCATTGCAGACATATATCGAGCCTTGGAAAAGTGTCAACGAGGGGCAAGACACTTCGAAGGCTGCAATCTACTACTTCAGCTTTGGCTCATGGAACATCTCCAAAAGGGCGAATACCGACAAGAAATTCATCGAAGAGTTTGGGATGACCACATCTCTTTCCACCATCCAAAGCAAATGAATTACATCTCCGACATGTTTGCTCAGCCTGAGAATGCCAAAGGATGGGTCGAGCTCTTTGATAATCTGACTGAAGAACATGTTCAGTGGATGTTCGAGTGGTTTCCGACAGAGGAGTTCATCGCCCGTTCCAGAGATGCACCGTTCCTAATACTAATTGGTCTAAGAGGAACATACCCTTACGTCCCTCTTTGAGTTATGAGGTAAGCGGGTAGGAAGCAAGTCGTACCCAGGGTCGACAAGATGAGCCATCTTCGAGCTGACTTCCAAAATGACGATAGTCCTCACAAGTGCCAAGCCCAGCACATGTGGCACTGCAAGATTGTAATGGAGAAGGACACCATCGAGCCAGACAGATATCATGCGGGTTGTCCCCTTTCCTATCCTAGTTGGTTGGCAAAAAATTGGGGTGGTCTGAGCGAGCCAGGGTTTGTTCAGGGCCACAAGGTTATAGATGAAAAGGCCGAGGCACAAGTCAAATACAACCAGTTGCGCAAGAGGATCCGTGAGTGTGAGGATGAGCACCGCGAAATACATGAGTCTAGCAAGAAACTGATCGAGGAATGGAAAGATATGGCTATCAAAACCAACAAAAGGTTAGGGTATTTGGAGCGAGGCATAGTGGAGCTGGAGGAAAAATTTCTCAAAAGGGTTGAAGACTGTCAAAAGGCTGAAGGGACCAAAGGAGGACATCTAGCCAGAGCATACATGTTGTTGGGACTTCGCTAGTTGGGGAAACTGTACGAGGGAATCAAGAATGCCGAGTCTGGTGAAGGTCCTTCTGGGACTAAATACATAGGAATGTCTTTCTTTTACTTTGTCAATGTAATAAGGCCAATGGCCATTAGTGACCTTTACTTCCTATTTATTTAGTGTTGTTTTGGGATTCGTCTATTTTCTTATCAATAAAATGAGGCATTTAGCATCTCAAGTTCTCCAAATCAATTTGTCGCTAGGCCTACCTCGGGCACAAAAGAGGTCCCCAAATTAGGACGCGCTTTACATTCCCGCACTATGTGTTTAAATACCGCAATACTTTTCATAATCCTCATTGACTTGGCTACCTTTTGTTTTTGTTTTCCTCTTTCTTTATTTATTTATTCCCCTCCCCAAAGGTTAGCTCGTGCACTCTGGCATCATCATCCTATCTTACAAGATCCAGGGGGCCTCCACCCTCTCCTCCTCTTAGTCCTCCCAAAGGCAAGAACAAAGGCAAAAAGAAAATGGAAGATTCATGCAACAACAGAAATAAGAATGTGGTTGAACGGGTAGAGGCCACTGATGGCCAGGGTATTCGGATTCAGAATGAAACTGTGTCGCAGCTGGAACGGAAGTTGTCAAAGTTTCAAGAAGAGCTTGATCAAGTTCGGAATCTGGCAAACCTGTCATTCTCCCTCAACGTCCCACACGTCAACAACCAGAATCCTACACCTCCTCAAAACATCCCAAAACAGCAAGACCATCCCGCAAATCATTATCACAACACCCCACCAAAGAACCAAACTCTTCCAGCGCAATGCAACGCCTGCCACACTCCAAATAACACTCCACTTCTTATCCCATAACCTCAGAACTCCACAAATGACCATTTCCACACTCATGCGCCAGGCCACCATAACAATCCCATCTACGTGGAGACCATGCCACACTCCACTCCTCTTATCACATACACACCTGAGTCTCATGAAAAGGACCTTCTTATCAAGAACTTGGCCGAGGAACTTAGGAAGCTGACCAACCGGGTTCAAGGCGTCGAGGGAATCAAGGGAGTCGAAGGGTTGAACTATGAATACCTCTACATACATCCCGATGTCGAACTTACCGAGGGATAAAAACCTCCTAAGTTTGAAATGTTTGATGGTACATGTGATCCAAGGGTCCATCTAAGAACTTATTGTGACAAGTTGGCTGGAGTAGGGAAAGATGAAAGGATCCGCATGAAGCTGTTCATGAGGAGCTTTAAAGGAGATGCATTGTCTTGGTACATCAACCAAGATCCCAATAAATGGTCAAATTGGGTGAGCATGTCATCTGACTTTATGGACAGATTCATATTCAACATAGAGAATGCACCAGACGTGTTCTATATTCAGAATTTGAAAAAGAAGCCCACAGAGATATTTCGCGAGTACGCTACTCGTTGGAGGTTCGAAGCTGCCAAGGTCAAACCCGCCTTAGAAGAGGAGCAGATGAACAAGTTCTTTGTCCGGGCCCAGGACCCGTAGTACTATGAACGGTTGATGATGATTGAGAACCACAAGTTCTCCGACATTATCAAATTAGGTGAATGGATTGAAGAAGGTATCAAGAGCGGTATGGTCACAAATTTTGAAGCCTTTCAACCTACAAACAAGGCTTTGTAGTCTGGTGGTGTGTTTAAGAAAAGAGACACGGGAGCCGTGATGGTTGCACAAAGAACCAAATCCCACTCAAATACCAAACTTACCCAACACCGCCACTCATTTATCAACCAACCCCAAATTACCAAGCACCCTCACCCTCATACCAAGCTCCACCACGCACTTATCAATTACCTCCAGCACCAACTTATCAATCACCTCCCCCACCGACATATCAACCTGCTTCACCCATTTACTCACAACCCGCTCCTGTCTACCACACTTACAACTCCCAACCATCTCATTACCAATCACCCCCTACCCGTCAAAACTTACCTAGAGCTCGTCCTAATTTTGATCGCAGACCTCCAAAACAATATACCGCCATCGCTGAACCCATCGATCAACTGTATGAGAAGCTCAAAGCTGCTGGTTATGTCACCCCTATCCCTGCTACAATCCCTGAGAATCCTTCTAATGGGTCAACCCAAACAAGTCCTGTGCATACCACTCCGGGATGAAGGGGCACACCATCGATGAATGCCACTCTTTGAAGGACAAGATACAATCCTTGATTGACAAAAAGGTCATCGTGGCAAAGGAATCCGCTCCAAATGTCCGCAACAATCCTCTTCCATACCATAAGGGTGGAGGCATCCACTTGATCGAAATAGAAGATGATTGGGACCCCGAAGGATCAATCGGGTTGATCGTAGAAGGCGACGATCCAAAGAAACCTGCAGTCACTCTCAACCCGATCATATTCCAGATTCAACCGTCTGAGGATGCTGAGGTAAATATGTCAATGCCTCTTGAGTTTGAAGCAGCGTCACCTGCAAAGACACCAGTATCGATTGAAATTGAGTTCGTGTCTCCGGAAAATGCACCCGCACCATTTGAGGTTGCAGTCTTGCCACCCAAGGCACATGTTCCACTTGAAGTAAGGATAGCCGCACCAATTCCAGTGGCAATGTCGACCACGCCACCCTTCTATTCAAATGATGTACCATGGGACTATACAGACGAGGCGAGAAGGAAAGGCAAAGTCAAGACTGAAGAAGTTGTCGCAACCCAGGGTATGACAAGAACTGGTAGAGTCTATACCCCTGAACATCTGGCTGAATCCAGCAGGCAAGCTTCCAATCGGCCTCCCATTATCGAGACAGGTCCGGACGACCTTTGGAGGAAACTACATCCCAAGGAATATTCGGTCATCGACCAGCTGAACAAAGTGCCATCGCAAATATCCATCCTCTCTTTGCTGCAGAATTTCGAGACGCACAAGAATGCTTTATTAAAGGTGTTGAACGAAGCCTATGTTCCAAACAACATCACTAGTGGAGAAATGGCTAATATGGTGGGCTAAGTGTTGGAGAGTCACAAGATCACTTTCCATGAGGACGATCTGCCTCCTGAAGGGTTGGGCCATAATAAATCACTGCACATCACTGTGCAATGCGAAGATTATTTCATCACCAGAATCCTGATCGATGGGGGATCCAGTCTTAACATCTGTCAGCTGATAACGCTCAAGAAATTGGGTAAAGGGCTGCATGAGATAAAGGATGGAGCGATCAACGTGAAAGCCTTTGATGGATCTTAGAGGTCCACCATTGGTGAGATCAGCCTATGCCTGCAAATGGGGCCAACCTGGTTCGAGGTGGACTTCCAAGTGATAGATGTTCCAGCGTCCTACAATCTGTTATTGGGACGACCTTGGATCCATGCTACTGGGGCCGTAGCATCAACGCTACATCAGGAAATGAAGTTCGAGTGGAACCACCAAGAGGTGATTATTCATGGTGACGGTA
This sequence comes from Nicotiana paniculata, assembly GCA_005239505.1. Classification (NCBI taxonomy): domain Eukaryota; kingdom Viridiplantae; phylum Streptophyta; class Magnoliopsida; order Solanales; family Solanaceae; genus Nicotiana; species Nicotiana paniculata. The sequence continues at coordinate 2,181 of ML344182.1, read as the reverse complement.
GCAACCCTATTTTCAGTCGCCAGACTATCCCAGTGATTGAAGGAAGAAGGAAGCCAGGCGGAGAAACTTACCACCACATTGAACGGGTCAACACTATCGATAAAGACAAATGGTGGGATAGCAAGATCACAAGTATGATGAATTGGCGAGGGTACGAGCCAGGTAAAGCGCTCGGCAAGAACCTTCAGGGGATCTCCAAACCTATTAAACTCAAGAAGCACGACACCAATTTCGGTTTGGGATACGAATACACTTGGGAAGAATTCAAAAATTGGTCGCCACCATGGCGCGTTCCTTATTACCATTTGGAGCAACCAATACTGCATCTGGAGCAGGCCTTCCAACATGCCGACGTTATTTATGGATCAGACGAATAAGAGCACTTGTAGCAATGAGGAACTTGTTTCTGGAGGACAGTGATATGGACTGCTGTGTTATTCTCGAGGAGGAGGGAGAGGAAGGCCCTTCCATACAGGCTGTGAGTAGAGGGACGTACCTCAAGAATTAGACTGTCAGGACAACAAAAGGCCGACGAGCCTCAGGGTAGCAAGGCTAAAACGAGTGCTATTCATTGTTTTTATTTACAAAATGATTTCCTTTTTCGCATTTTAATTCCTGCAATAAGATCTTCAATGTTCAAAACAATCGTTCAATTTATCAAAAGTATTTTTAAATTGAATCAATATTTATTGCTATCATTTTTCTCTCATTACTTTACCTATACAGCATTACTATTGCCTATCTTGAAGAACCGATGATTGTGACATGCAACGAGACATCGCAGCAAACGAACGTGGATTCCGAAGAAGATGACATACCTGACGAGATTGTCAAAGAAGTTGAGAATTTTGAGAGCAGACCTAAGTCCAACCTAGACGAGACTGAAGTCATCAACCTGGGAGATTCAGAAAACATCAAGGAAACACGAATCAATATTCATTTGTTGCCGTCAGAAAAGAAAGAATATGCAGAATTTCCAAAGGAGTATGAGGACATATTCGCCTGGTCGTACGATGACATGACTAGTCTAAGTACGTCTATTGTGGCTCACAAAGGTTCTCAGGGTAGTAATTGAACTCCGTCTGACCTGATTCCCATTTAAGAGAGGATATGTAGGCAGCCCTATGGGTTCTGTCACAATTCAATAAAAATTTCATTTTTCCCCGCAATTGGAAACTGGGGCTGAATTTTAAGGAGGAAGCAAGTTCAGCCAATCGCCGGACGAGAAACAGCCAGAAGCATTCACCCATCAAACTGGGGCGGAATTTTGAGGAGGACCCTCAAATTCCGTAGCAGGAGAGGTTGCAATGTCANCGTTTATAGAACTCACGATCTTTCTTTGGTTGCATGCACTAAGGTTGCAAAATCCCTAAACGAACTGTCCGCCCAGGGGACAAACGTTGTCCAAAATATGACTCTCAAAACTGCAGCACTTGCCGATGTTCGCACATGCCTCAATGCTCCACAGTCATAATGCTCTCAATAATCACAATGCCGCAATTAATCACCAGCTAAGAATTCCTACTGTCATTTTATTTCTTGCATAAGGCTACCTTTCTGCCTTCCGAGGTTAAGCTCTACCTCCATCTACACTTTGCATAAGGCTACTATTCTGCCTTCCGAGGTTAAGCTCTACTTCCATCTACATCATTGCATAAGGCTACCATTCCACCTTCCGAGACTAAACATTGTCTCCATCTGCATTTGCATCTTTTCATAAGGCTACCATCCTGCCTTCCGAGGTTAAGCTCTACCTCCATCTACATCATTGCATAAGGCTACCATTCTGCCTTCCGAGGCTAAACGCTGTCTCCATCTGCATTTGCATCTTTTCATAAGGCTACCATCCTGCCTTCCGAGGTTAAGCTCTACCTCCATCTACATCATTGCATAAGGCTACCATTCTGCCTTCCGAGACTAAACGTCGTCTCCCTCTGCATTTGCATCTTTGCATAAGGCTACCATTATACCTTCCGATGTTAAGCTCTACATCCATCTACATCTTTGCATAAGGCTACCATTCTGCCTTCCGAGACTAAACGTTGTCTCCATCATTTGCATCTTTGCATAACGCTACCATTCTCCCTTCCGATGTTAAGATCTACCTCCATCTACATTATTGCATAAGGCTACCATTCTGCCTTCCGAGACTAAACGCTGTCTCCATCTGCATTTGCATCT